>JAUBOD010001108.1:1283561-1346326 GCA_032353885.1 Nothura maculosa | reverse complement strand
AAATCCATATTCCTAGCAATGAAGCCAGCACTGGTCGCACTGAACTCATTGACTAAAATGTTAAAATGCCTATATAGCTATATAGGCACTACTTTTTGTGAATTTGGGGAAAATGCAAATGAGGAATGAACATCTTTGAGAAGGAAATATGACCTATTTTAAAAATGACAAGAATTTCCTGAAGTTGCACACTTGCAACTGCTTTATGAAATTATTAGTACAGAATTTTATTTCCGTGACAAATGCTAAGGACAGTGAAAAGCTGTTCATTTTAGAGATTTTCTAGTTTCTCCTGAAATTCTTGTCAAATTAATTCCATTCCTAAAGAATATTTTGATTGTAATCAAGCTATTTTTTTTTCTTCTCATGGGAGATGTTAAGTTGTTCATTTTCTTTCCAGATCTGCTTTTTGCTTACTGTACAATGATTGAATTCAGTAACGGAGGACAGAAAAAAATGCATTTACCTTTTTAGAAAATTCTTAAATATTATTTTTTTCTTTTGTAATTTTCAAAGATCCATTGAAATCTTTTGGGAATCCCTTCTTCTGTAATAGGATCAGCTACCTAATTTTTCCCAACTGTCTGTTCTTTCTGAAAAATAGCTTCAAGTAGGATATTGAAGATGATGAAGACCAATCATGAAATTCATGAGAAAATTGTTTACTCTATGATTTCTGACTTTTAAAAATGAACAAACAAAAAAACCCTCACCTAAGTTTAGACATTTGTGTCAGCTGCTGGATTAGGTATCCATGTGCCACTTTGGATATAACTGTGTGTTTGGAATGTTTTAAGTCTCCTGGGAAGAAAGCTTTTATTACTTAAGGCATGTGAATTTGCTTAAATTCAAAGTACTAATACAATAGCTTGGATCCATGTTTGCCCTGGATATATACAGTATCTGTAGCCAAAAGAATTGCACTAATGCTACACACAGAGGCCTCCTTTTTCTTGGCCTGGTCTTTTGGAGCAGAGAGTTGTAATTGAAGAGAGCTTATTAGAAAGCCCCTTCATGTTAAGTTTCATCTTAAAAAAAATACAAGCATTTAATTAAATTTAATTCAGAGAACTAAGATTCCTTAGACTGTCACTTAAAAAATATTCTTATTTCAGCACTGTTTCCAGGGAGCTCTGGAGAGGGAGCCTCTCAGAGAAGCATCAAAGGAGAAGCAGCCAAGCAAACAAATTTTGAAATGACAGTTCTGTGCAGAATGTCTGTGGTCTAAAAGAAATCTGTATGTTGAGATACTCTGCTTCATCCAGTCTTCAATAAAATCTCTCCAAATCGGCTCTCAGTTAATATATACACCTCTCAAGGGAGCTTATAAGTGGGAGCATAGCTGGCTTCAGCAGTGGAGCACAAACAGGCATTTGTAAACAACATGTGGTATTAACCAGTACCTTTAACTAACCTCCTTTTGCCTGGAACTTTTGGAGAATTTGTTTTAAGTTAAAACAAAATAAAAAGAATTGACTTGCCAGATGGGATTTTCCTGACCCCTATAACTCTAGCTCTTACTGAACCACACATAATGCTGAATGTCCATCAAAATGCCCAGTGGATATTTGTTCGTATCACACAGCTTGGTTCAGTTCAACAGTTTCCAGGTAAGAAAGACCAAGAATTGGAAGAGCAGAAGGGTGGCAGGTGAAGACATGGCTTTCTGGCAAAGCTGTGCAATAAAGCCTATGCAGTGTCTGTCTGCATTATTCTTGGCACTAGCTAGTATTGTCAGTGCTTCATTTGAGGAGCACAAATCTCATCCTATATGTAAAATACTAAATGTAGTTGTTTATACTGTGCTTGATGGACTCTTTCTAGTAGAGCACCAGAACCTGAAGTTCTGATGTAGCCTTATAGAGTCGCTCATGATGCAAGGTGCTGATTGTTACAACAGTTTGTCATGGTATTTTGTGGAACTTTGTTTTGATTCATGTAGATCAGGTAGCTCAAATAGTCTTTTACATGTCTGTATGTAACTGCAGATATTTATATTAGAATTTGATATATTTCAATATAAAAGTATTACACAAATTCATACTTTATTGATATCTATTTTACCTGTAAGCATTTGTAAAGAAATTGAATTTTCTTTACAAATGTAAAGAAAAAGATTTTTTAAAGAATTTTTTTAAAAAGAGACATAGTAAAAGCATATGTCTAAAATATGTCTAAAACTGTTTTTTGAAGACTTTCTAGAAAAATTAATCCTTTTTCAAGGTAAATACCAGCATGTTACTATATCTGGCTACATAGGGTTGTACTGCTAGATACATGTACCATCAGATATAATGATTTCTATAACCTGTTTCTGCCGATTGTAGTCGTTTGAAGAAGCAACAACTCCTTTTGCCAAATCTGCAAAACTAGGTAGGCAGTACATAACTTACCGCACAAAAGTCATTGGGCCCTGTTGTTTAAGATACTTATCCTATGTCTGTTTGAAAACAAAATTTGGAGGGTTGTGTGTTAATCAGTAAGAGACAATATTTATGTTGACATTGAAGAACAATATCTCTATTTAGACTAAAATGTCCTATAGAGTTTTATTGAGAAGTTCACTGTGGCATTAATTCACACCTAATTAGCACCTCTTGGGATTAATACCTCATTTTATCAGACTAATACAACCTGAGTATGAAAAGATGTAAATTCAATATGATAACAACGTGTTTCTGGCTATTTTAATTAATCTGTCTAAACTGAACATGCCACTTCAAATTTATCATGATCAAGCTTTAAACCACCATGGAATTCTCACCATATTAATTGGCTGTTGTGCTGGTGGATGCTCTCTTTGTTGTTTAAGGTAGATAATACTTCTTAGAATACTTGCTCACTGTTGGCAGGTGCTACAAGGGAATATGTATTTTAACACACTAAGGAAATAAGTATTAACCAGAGTTAAGTATAGCTCCTAATTTAGTTGAACCTGCATAAGTTCAAGCAAGAGTGAATAAATGCTTCTGGTTTTTTTTATTTTTAAAGTTTTTTTTCTTTATGATGGAGCTTCTTATATAGATGAGAAAACTACAAACGTGGCTAATAGTTGTACAACAGAAATTCTGAAAACAGTTTTCAGAAGTATTGAAGACCTGTTTCAAGTATTTCCATAAAGAACTTTTCAAACTTGCCCTATTATACCTTTATATTTTGTACAATTTACTCTTTGTTGAAAGAGATTCTTCTCACTATCAACTCCATTATTGTCCAGTCCTTTTTTTACTTCCTTATCTGTCTTATTCAGATAATTTCAATAGATTAAATAACTTTGTAGATACTGCTTTTTATTCTTCACAAATGTTATTTTTGTTCATGACTTTTCCTTTTAGAATTTAGACATAATTTCTTATCAATTTTCAAGTAACTCAAATACCTACTGTTGCCTAGTTATCCTCACATACATCTTCTCTATATTTTTATAACTGCTTTATAACCAAGACACTCTGATTCCTGTGTCTCCTGGGTCAACTGGTGCTGTGCTTTCTTTCATCATGGGCTATGTCTACATTAACACACATAACAGAGCAGCGCAACAGAGTAGTTGCAGATCTTAGAGCTTTGCAAGGATGCCCACTGCACCATTACAGTTGTGAAATCTGTCTTACCATATTTGAACATGTGGTCTCTTAAATAGGATTAAGAATTCCTGGAAAGTAATAGCAGATAATTTTCAAAGGTACTTCTTCAGTGCAATGAGGTAACGGTGAAAGAAATGAGACAGGTTTGGTAAGATAGAACTGAAATTTATATGGCATTTGAGAAGTATCAAGCTGCACAAAGGATATATGATAAATGCATTAAATGCAAATTTGTCCCCTCAGCAGTATTTCCATGCATGACATCAATAATTTACTTAGTTTCCCTATTTTGTTTTTCAGATCAGAGTCATTGCTTTGGTAGTATATTCTAGGGCTTTTGAATTATAATATTTTATCAGTGTCCTGAATGGTACCTGAATCATTTTTAACAATTAACCTGCATTATTCTAGCAATTTCAACATTTGAGAATGCTAAGAATACAGAGATACTGTTTACCTTCTAGACAGCTGATTCTTGGTGCTCCGTATCAGCTCTAATAACAAAGGATATCTCGTATTCTCCAGTCAAAAGTCCAGCCTTCAATGTTTCTTTATGCATCTAACAGTAAGAGCATACCTCTTGATGTAATTTAAATGCTAAAAAATGTCATTTTCCCACTTACTCCATAGCACCACTCTCCCTATAATTTTAGACGCCTTTTCTATTATTTAATCAGATTTGATATTGTATGAGTTTTCTGGAGTCTATGTAAACCAGTGATGTGTGGGTGCTAGGAAAAATAATGTCATAAAGTGCGTCCATTTGGTTTATTTATTGTTGAATATCCAATGACAGTTCTTTTCCCATAGAAAAGATATCTTCTGGACACAGTTTCCATTTTGTTTAATGAAAAATCCATAGCAGTAGTGAAATATGAAAAAAAATGTTGATATAATACAGAAGATAGGAACTTTTGGTCTCATTTTTTACTGTAAGTTCATCTTAAAGCTTTTAATTTCAATAGACTTGCTCTGAATTTGCAATAATGTAACTGAAAAAAGAATTTATCCCTCAAAATCTGCCTATTTTCCAGTGCTTTAAGTTGTGGTCTAGAGATGTTCGTCTCTTTGAAATGAAAGAAGTACAATTTAATTGTGATTTTATGCACAAAGAGCAATAATTTTCTTCCTGACTGACAGGCTCTAAATGGTTGTCACTTATAAAGTACATAGCTATCACTTTCAGGTAGTTTTGTTTGAGTATGTGAGCATTGCAGTTTCTTGTGAAAGTTGCACAGAAAAAAATATTATTTGCCTTAAAAAAAAAAAGAAATACAGCTCTACCGTGGGAGGAATCAAACACAAAAAATGTGAGTGAAGACCATTTTGTTAAGTGAATCCTGTGACAGAGAGACTGTATCAGGAGAACCTTTACACTTACACACATGGGCATGCACACACACGGCCAGCATGTAAAACTTGCTTAAATTTTGCTCCTATGAGAGGTGATGATTGAGCCCAGGGGTGGGTGGTACTTCCTCCAAAAAGTCACATTTCAGGGCTCTGGGGTGGTGTCTCAGCACTGACTTGTAGCACCAGCACCTTGGGCAGAGTGCCCTGCTTCTGCACACTGCTGGACATCCTTGTGATATCACTTTCCTGCCCCTGCTTTTGTACCACCATGTCTTTACAGCTGCATGTTGGTACAGGTTACCAGTTAGATCCATGCATGGTGAAATACCACCATATACCTTCCACTAGCTTTAGGTGTTATTTTCTTGTCAGTTGTTGATTCATGGACTGGAGCAAAGCCTGTTACAGATGGTTCTTGTTGGTATCTATGGGTTGGCTAAGGTTCACCAAGCTCAACTCTTGTTTACGGTGTAATTGCTCTCAGACAAGGGAAGACCATGCTACTTGTGGGTCAAACTCTGATTTTAGTGAGCTGGGAAGTCACAGGACTGAACATCCCAGAAGAAAGTATGAATCAAGCCCTACATGTGAGCACTGGGTAAAGTTATTAGCTTATATATGTGTCCTTTCACATCAAGGATATATATGTGTCCTTTCACATCAAGGAAGACAAGATGATTGTCAAACCTTGATGTCTCCTTGGTAAGTATAGATGAGATACATCAACAGGGATCTAGTGACAAGGAAGAGTCATAAAAATCCTCTTACACCTCCAAACCAAATGGCCAAAAATGTACTTAGAACTGCATTTCTTGGGGATGGACTCTGAGCAGCTGTTATATCAGAATTTGTTAGATGTTTCCAGTAAACATCTATCTTTTAGTAAGTAAAATGATGGAATTAAAGTATGTAATTATGACACAAAATCACCACTGATAACTTATGCTAGAACAGTTCTTCAGTTTCTTATGGACAGGTACAGGCAGGATGTCTAACTTGCCTCATAAAACTTCAAGAACAATGGAAAAGATAGTGACATCTTGATTAACTTAACTGCAAGTAGCTTTATTTCCTGAAAAGTTAATGCTGTGACAAAGTGACCTCTTCCTTGGAATTACTGTGATGCAAATACTAGTATATCTTTATGTTTTTATGAATAATGTTTAATTACTCTCCAAGTTGCTAAGGTGTGAAGAATACAAACTGTAGTTTGTATAGTTGATTTTTTTTCTGGACCCAATAGTCACAGCTGTCAGTAAACAACCTTTTTAGCCTTAACAGGAGAGGCAGCCAAATGCGTTAGCCAGATAATCAGCACATCTTAATAATAGAAAGTTCTGAAAGAAGAATATTTTCCAATGCTATTTCTTTTTCTTTTACAAAAGAAATTGTTGCTATTGTTTTACGATATTTAGAATGTTGAAAGATTGTATCTGTTTATCATTATTCTTCCTTTTCCTTTACTATATGGTTTCCTTTTGTGTATAGTACCATTATGCATCATACTGACCACAATATAACTTATAAATACTTTTATTTTCTGTAGCAGAATCCTTCATCTATATGTGTAACCTATTTAAATACAATGAATGAGAAATGGAAATGTGGAGTTCCAACATAGGACTAAAAATAGTTCTGTTGTTGTTAAAGAGGCTTATTTCTGTTTTTTTGGGGGGGAATTATTACTTACAATTTCTGTATCTAAATTTGTTCCGTGGTATGCAAATTTAACTTTAGTTAGAATTTATGGGAGCTGTAAACACATGCCTGACAGTAGGCTTTTCCCTATGCTTATGGATTCAGACCGAAACACTACAAAGTACTTGGGCCATTGAAAAAAAGTGTAAGGTACCAAGTAGCATATTCAAAAGATCTGCAAGTTTCTTGTAGCATTTCTGCCAAGTGGTAGAATAGTGTTTGCATAAAAAATAGGAAAGAGGGTCACTAAAGTAAATATTCAGTATATTGGATAACAAGTGGTTCAGGCAAATTTCAGAAAAGTTACTTCATGTATTCCAGATGGTGTTGCTGCCAATTAGTCTATTTTCATTCTTGGAAAATAATAATTAATGTAAAAATTGAGACCGATAAGTTCCTCACTTTGAAGGACTTGATATTGCTTGGCAGTATTCTCAAGTAAACCAATGGTCAAATATACAATGACAGAATTTCAGATTAATTCTTTCTGCTGTCTTCAGAGTGGTACTAAAGGCAGATTGTACTAGCATATTTTATTGAAGTTTGTATTACTCGGCATCAATCAGATACATTGGTTAAAAGACAACTTTGATGATAACTACTCTGTACCGTAATTCTGCAAACCCAAAGTTTAGCAAAACTTTATTATGAGCTGGTTATTTTTAAGAATAAAAGCCTGAGCTTGATATTTGTGTAAAAAATTATAATTAGATCCTTTACTCCTTTCCAGTGTTGCTAGCTAAAAAATAAGAAGGGATGCGGGGAATTTCTTGATGCTTTCTCTTTTCAAATTTGAACGGGGACAGTGTTTTTTCTTCCTATTTTCTTTGAAGATTCTGAAAGAAATGAACAAAGAGAGTAATTTGAAAGTGGAAGTTGTGTGGGGATTATGGGGAAATTAAACATAGTGGAAGACAACTTGTAAGATTTTGTGCCCATTTCTTTATTCTTTGTTCAGGGTATGTGAACACAGTTATGAAATGGCAAGATAAATTAAGGCCCTGGCACACTGGATTAAACCTTGTGTATGCAAGCAATTCTCCTGATGTGAAGAATCTCTTTGACTTTATTCAGTCAAATAATGAGCCTGTTTTAAAATTCACTGAAGAAAATGGGAGTCTTACAGCTTCCAGCATCAAACTATAAAATAATTGTTGGCATGAAAAAGAAAGTCAAAAATTGCATGCATGTATTACAAATATGAGATTTTTTGGAAGTAAGAGTTTGTAGTAGATTTATTGTACTTCATGGGCTGCAATATACTGAAAGTCCTCTGTGATGATAGGGCTACCCAGATGTGACCTCTTCTTATAATTACTTATTTTATCACGTAAGTCATCTCTAGATAATCCAGAGAATAGAAGCTCACTAGGGTGAGGTGTTGTACAAGTGTAAGTGATACGGCCACTGTTTTCAAAAGGTCACTAACAAGATAAGACAAATAAAAATAGTGTTATCTGTGCTTTGTATGTGCCGAATTGAGGCACAGAAAAAAAGGGAGCTGAAGCCAGAATTGCAAACATGATGCCAAATTGATACATTTTCTAATTTCCCAGTAGTAAGTGTTTTGGGTAATAATATTTATAATATAGTGACTGTGTCTCCTAAAGCTGTTTTTCACTTGACATTTAATGTCTTCTCTCAGGGAAAATGCAATAATCCAAAGATAATTTTATAATGTAAATTAAGAGAAATCTTTATAAATTCTTCATAAACAGAGTTCAGATTCATCAGTTAGACTCACCATCAATACTCAGGTTATTTTGCTTTTAGGTATACCAGTATTTTTTAATTGTCATCCAGATCTGTCTTTTATTTAAATGGAAAAAAAATCAGCTTTATTGAGTTCTGCATTTTCTAAGATAAAAATGCTCTTATAAATGCTCACTTTTCAAAGCAGCTAATTTGAACAGATCTGTCATTCCCAAGTCCAAGGATTTTGGGGATATTGACTTTCTATTGAATTTTTAAGGAAGATTAATAATGTTTCATTAATATTTGATGATTATCTGCACAACTGGCATCTCTGTTATGTATGCTTTCAGCAGTCAAAGTATCAGAGTCCAAGTTTATCAGAATTTCTGAAGCTTTGATGATGTCTATAAGGCACTGTTGGGCTTTTTTTTTAGGAGGGAAGCTCTCTAGTTAGTCTGTTTGGTTCAAAATGATTTGGATAAAAATCTGCATGCCTTTATGTTGAAAAACTTGAACTAAATTTTCCTAAATGACTCAAGTTTTCTCAAGCTGAAGAGAGGAAATATGTTGGGAAGAATAGAGATGAATTTTAGACGGTTGCTGTGCTGAATTTCTGCATTTTGTTTTTGAATTTTCTGATTGGTAAAATTTTTGTCTTCTTCTAGATATGTATGTCTTACTGTGGGTGCATTTTGTTCATTTTGGACTCTACTCTTCAGTAACATGTAAGAACAGATGCCCTTTACCCTAACAGTTTAGGGAGGTGGTTCAAGTTTTTTTTTTCCTTCATGACTAAGTTACTGCCTTGAAATTTGAAAAAAAAAACAAAAAAAAACAACCTGAATGAAGGAACCTAATTTGTCATTGTCATAGCACAGACATTGTTCTTGTCTTGAAACAAAAATTTAACCCTTTAACTGTTTTTCCTCAGGATTTGGCTATGAGTTATATTGTGTTATTATGGTATTGTTACAGGATTTTCTGGTGTTCTGAGAAAGATTACATAATATAGTATGCAGTCAGTATACTCAGTTTTTATTAATATTAAGAAGAGATTCATAATGCCTATAACCAAATTTAACTGTTGCACATACAATACAGTACGATATGATGAGTCCAGGTCTATTTAAAGATTAACTGAAGCTGAATAAATATTAAAACTCTAGGCTCTTTCCTCAGGCTGATTAATCAAATACAAAGAGCTATGACACTAAGATAACATTGGTCATAGTTTGTATGATTTGTTTTTCTTTGCATTTTTACCCCATCTTTAGAAGAAAGATAAGAGAAACAGGAAGAGGACAAGAAGTTTATATTTTTAACTGTACCTGCCAAAATGCTCCAGGCAATGAAGGTTAATGACAAAAGTTTAAGAGCTATTCATCTCCCAACTAATACAACAGTAGGAAACAAGAGAATAAGAGTATGGAGCATATCAAGTATGCTCCATAAGAAAACAGTTAAAGGACAGAGGTGTAGGGCTACAGAGATGTAGCCCTGCATCTTTTTAATAGATATGTAACAATGTATATTCTTTAGCAGACAATGAGTTGACATCTTTTGATTTAGTGTGTGGATGTAGTGTGTGGATCTTTTTTATTCAGGAGAAATATGTGATTTAAAATCTATTGGCTCTGTACTGGTTCCCTTATGTTGACAAGGCAGCCAGGCTTATAACAACATGCAAATATGACCTCTTGGTGATGGAGTCCATAATAAGCCACAAAAAGTTGTTGATCAAATACTCCTCAAAAACAAAGCATGCAAAATTCACTCCATCTCAGTAAGGAAAATATAATCCTTCTGATTTTAGGATTCTTGCAAAAGTACTGTCTTTGTAGCTTCCTGTTTGAGAAGATGGCATCAAAAGAAAAAGAAGCAATTATTTTAATGCACAGTACAATCTAGCATTAAAATCTCTAGACATTATGTAAGTTATCGTCTCATAAGAATACAGTGATGTTATTGACATTGTATCTAAGTATAGAACAAGCTCAAATATAAGAAACTTAAATAGATTCCTAAAGAAATAAATCTGAAACTGTTTCTTCTTCAAAAACTTACCTCCTGGTGATTCCTTTGGTAGAAATCTCTAAAGTGACACACAATAGCAGTGTAGACAGAGGATATCTCTGTGAAAGAAAAAGAAGTAAAAGGCAACTTTCCTCCTATGTCAGGCCAGTAGACAATAATCCGTCGATGTATGTGAGTTTTAAAAGCTCAGTTCTTGTCTTGCTTGCAAGGAAACTGCTCACAAGTTGACATTTTATGTTCTGCTTTTACATCAAGTCAATAACATATGCTCTCTGACTTTGATAAGCGGAGCAAACTTGACTTATTCGTCAACTTTGAAGGCTTCATATTCATGGTATAAGCTTAGATGACACATGTTTCACTCTCAGTGTATTCTTCCCCCTGTCAGCAGGCCTGGTTAAAACAGGTTGTCTTCTAATATGCTGAAAACAACCACGTATTGAAGAGCCACCCAGAGTGGACTGGTATTCCCTGCAGATAAATGCAAATGTGGTTGTAATATTGTAATTTGTTTTTTTTTTTTCATTTCTCACCATGTTTTAGAAGAATGACTTCAGGATATTTACCTAGCAGACACAGAAGTTGGCACTGAGCAGCAGTGTGCTAGGAACTGTTTGCTGATACTAAAGTTGCTTTCTTACCCTTTTGTGGTGCTTGTTTTGCAAAGGAGACTTTGCTTTCTCCTGGGGATGGGATAAATCTTCTGCTTGTGTTCACAGTGAATGAGACAGACTGATGCTCATGCAAGACATAATTAATGGCTTAAGTTTGTGTGAATTGCAAGGATGAAGGAGCATTTGGAAAAGACTCATCTCTTGCCCTGCAACATTCCAGGATGACAGCAGGCTAATGCAGCAATGTGGCTGCACCACGTTCCCTTGGGAAGGAATTTCAGTGTCTGCCCTCCGCTTTCTTTTCTAGTGCCACTTTGAACTGTAAACAACCAAAAGCTCCCAGACAGACCCCAGGAGTAGCCTTGGAGCCATCAGGCCTGCTAAACTTCTGCTTTACTGCAGCTTTCTTCTTGGGAAATGCAGAAAGGCAAGAAGGTACTCCATGAACCACTATATACTTTCAGTCCTCTAGTCAGAGAATAAAAGAAACCTACTTTTATTCTAGCATAGACCAAAGGAGAGAAAGAGGCGGCAATGTCAGGGTTAGAATTTTCTCACTAATTGCCCAGAGAGTAAGGAAAAAAAAAAAACAAAAAACGAGACCATCACAGTAAAAGGGAAAAGAAAAAGAAAGAGCAAAGAAAGACCCCTCAGGAACCTGATGAGGAGATGGAGAAATATTTTACAATCATACTGAAGAAATCTGGCCTTCAGACATCTCCCAGTGGCTCCAGCATTATAAGGGAGAGTCAAGAGGGACAGTTTCCTAGAATGAAAACTGTTCTGTAATTGTGTTTATTGAAAAAAATAAATACATTCCTGCACAGCAAAGGCTGTTGGAAAGGACAACATTTATCATGCCATGATACTTCATGTTTCCTACTGTAATTTTGGCTCCCTCCTTATATTTGGAGGGGAAAATTCCACCAATATTACAATATATTACAACTTCTACTGTTCTTGCAGTGCTGCTTGCTGAATGCACTGGAAGAGAATTTCTGAATAAATGAGAACTCCTAAACGAGTTATATCAACATTTTGCTTTGGGGAAACGAATATAATAAGAGCAATAAAATAACCCCAGATACATGTCGGGAGTCTTATATCAGCTGTCGGTTTTCATACAGCAGTGAAAAACAATCTTCTGTCCAACAACTTCCCCTATTGTCAGGCTGCAGTGATGACAGCTACTGCCAGCTGAAATCCTTCCTCTGCTCCTCCCTGTCCTGCTCTGGCTGTGCTTCCACTCCAGCCAGTTTCTGTAGCCGTCTTGATTTATGTAGGCTTCCAAAATAAGAAAAAAAAAGAGTAGAAGAAAGGAATACCGATAGGAATTTCATCAATCTCTCAATTCTCCTTGAAGATAATGGAGGTCATGCAGAATATAAAGGCACAAGCTGGCAAGGGCAGCTTTTACAGGGCAAGTATGAGCAAAGAGCTCTCCAAGTTGCATTGTGAAAGACCGTGTCGTTATCTAATCAAGGAGTCAAAATTGTTTATTTAAAATATCAAACACATTTAAGGTTTAATCAAAATTCTTGCTTATGTTACAGCCTTTTGATCTTTCTTCTCTAGGGAAATACTGTCTTCCACATTCAACATTTGAACTAATTGCGTATAGCCTTTTTACTTTAACGCCAGTAAACATCCCGTCTTCAGAACTGGAAACTGATTTCTCAGCAGTTGTGTAATGCATTACCAAACTGATACAGAGGAAACTTTGTTATCTAACTGGATATAAAAATCTATAGTTTATCCCAATAACTTTATTACTGTATGGCATCCAAAACAGAGTCTGTACAGAGATGCAGAAATGGTGGCAGATGGACCAGTAAGCCAGGAACATCAGCAGTGGCTTTCCTTGACTTTCTTATTTTCCAGCATATTATAAATGGATGATTTTTTGCCTGTGCTTTTATAAAATACATACTTTTAGGACAGTGATTAGTTACTTAGGTTTCATATCTGAGTTTTAGTATTTGATATAGCCAAATTGTTCACTGCAAATAGTTCACTGCAGTTTATTTTAAATGCCTTATATTCTGTTAAACAATTTTTAATTATATACCCTAAGTCTGATCTATGATTTTGGTGACTGCAGCACAGGACCCCAGCATATGTGACTGTGGGCATTACATATATGCAAGCACATATGTTGCGGTGATAAATGTAATGAAACAGAGAACTATGTGATAAATTGTGCAACTGTGTGATACGTTAATTTATTACACACCTTTGACTGCTTCACCTGCCCTCTGCCCATTAATCCTCCTCTCCCAGGGCTCCCTCTGACATTCCAAACCTCTGAGCAGATTCACACAGCTGCCATTAAAATAAAATTTTTAAAAATGAAACTTCTTTCAAAGTGCTCCTTTCTCCTCTTCCTGCTGGTAGGATTTCATCTCAGATTACACCTGCCCAGTGCAGAGAACCAGTCCAGTGACAACTTTCTTAGAAGCAAAAAAGTTCTGCCTCTAAATGCAGATAACACACGTGTGAGTCCCCAAGGTCAGACACAGGGGCTTGCAACCACTATAAGGGGACAGTTCCCATCACACTCATGTATCCAAGATATTTTTGGTAATATGCCGCAACACCATCTATGTCGTACTGTTAAGTATGAAGATTTTATTGTCTTTTAAGGAAAGACAAATCTATAAATTGTTTTGCGGTGAGGAAGCTCTCTTGAACTTGAGTATGCATATGTGTTTATATCACGGAAATCTATATGTGTTTCTCATAGGAAATATGTAACTTATGGTAATAACTGACCGTAAATTACTGGATGAAATATTATGGTAATTAAGAGATTGTAACAATTCATTTGTTTCTATAGGAATAAATGGGTCAGTGGTTGTGCTGTTTATCCTTCAAATGTATAAGCAGTTGATTAAGAGAACAAACCTTTCTCTATATGGTAGCAACCTGTTTTCTTGATGCAGTTCATTGCATTTGCTGTTTTCTTATGTTGCCTTTACGTTTCACATCTTTCAAAGTAACAATATCAGATTTTCTGTATCTGAAATTCTCAAAACTTTTTCTCTTCTACTCACAAAATCAAAAACATGTTTTAGAACTTTGGTCTTTTATACTCGGAACATATAACACTTATTCTCTTTATATTGTGTTTTTAAAAACTATACTAAGTGAGTTTGGGATATTTCTTTGTTTCATTTATAAACATTATACTCAGGGCTTTTGGCTTTATGGCTAGGGAGAGAAAAAAACATCAATTTTCAGTGAATGCTAAGAAACATACACTTTACATGGTAATACATTGATTTGTATAGATACAGCTCCATAATATGCTTATTGTAATTGACTTGACTTACTAAAAGCTTACTGACAGTACTTTTTCCTCACTCTAAATGGGAACATTCTTCTGAAATGTAAATTTTGAGGTACTTGGTGATCACTAATCTTCACAGAAAATTTGATAACTTAGAAAACACATAAATTTATGTTTTCCATTCTCATGTCCATGCCTTTAGCTATATTCCTTAGATAGTTAGATACTGTATAAAAAAAGGCTAGACTTGTATAAAAATAAGCTAGACTTATAACATTGCTAGAACTTAATTTTTGCTTTTCCTAACTTTTTGTGATTTTAATTGCCAAATATTAATTTATTTTAACATAGTAATTTGTATTTAACACATGCACACAGATATACAGTACAGCAGATGTCCAAAGAGTGAGAGTTACTTTGGACTCCTTGTATAGAAATTCCATACATTAAAAAATAAAATCTAATATTGTGGCTTTCCTTCTAGTATCAAGGACCCTTTGTTGTACTCCATGGCCAATCCCTTATAACCAAGAAAAAAATAGCAACTGCAGCTGGAGTGAATGTCCAGATGAATAGCTCAGCCAGCTGCAAATTCATGACTTCATCTGGTTTCCAGGATCTTGCATTATGACTGTTGTTCTTGCCTGAAGAATGTTTTTAATCCTTTAAACCATAAAAAAAACCCAAAAGAGTGTACCAGCAGTAGTTGGAAACCTTGTTTATTATGTAGAGTAGTTGTTTTTCAGAATGCCTTTACTAAAAAGAAAATTCTCTTTGACATGAATAGGATACTTGCAGACCTGACATAAAAACAACTTACTGCAATAGCAGTGTTAAGCATGCCACAAACGGACAGAATGCGGTGGCTGAATCAGCTACAGAATTCTAATCTGCCCTGTTTGTCTGGTAAATTATTAAAAAATAAAAGAGATAGTGACAATAAGCAGAAAAATCACAAAGTTATCATCTCTAGCTCCATCAGCCTGACTGCCTGGTAACTTTCATGATTCTAACTGAAAGCAAAATGTCTTTTCCAGCATGTTTTATTCATGTGCAATGACTTTTGTAATAATATTATAGACAGTTGTGTATGTTCTAAATGAGGAAATGTGTGAAGAATATAATTAGTTGACAGGAAAATCAGAGTTAAGGCTGCTAGTAAATTTTCAAGTCATGACACTATGATTGTTACGCTCTTGATTAAATAGTACACAGCTACGAAGATTATGAGCTGCAGGATAGGACCCATCATCTAAGACCACATACTTCTCCAGGGTCCACCAGTCTGGAGAGTGTAAGTGTAAGTGAACCATAAAAAGATTTTCCAGGATGTAATTATATGGGTTTAAATATATGGCTTTCATGTTGTTTCAAATTGATCAGTTATTAGTGTTCAATATAAGGAAAATTTAAGATAAAGTACAATCAGCAACATGAGGTATTTTAAAAATGGATTTCCTTAGTTTGCCATTTTGCAGAATTGATTATCAGCAGAAACCATGTGTCCTTGAAATGTAGAGCATTCAAAATCCAGATCCATATATTTGAGCTTATCTGTTGTATTTTGTGGTAGGAGACATGGTTACCCGCCTCCAGCCTATTATATTAAAGAGAGAGACAGCATGTACCATATGGTATCCCAAAGGATATATAACTCCAGGAACTAAATAATTATTTAAAAGCTGTTCATTTAATATAAGATACCAAATGATTTTATGATGTCCTCTGAATCTTTTTCATACAATTCTGAATAAGTACTTATAAGTACTTTGTATGCTATAAACTCTGGCAATAAGTTTAATATCATTCAGGGTGTAATAAAATAATATAATCTGGAGTATTCAGGAGAACTGGAAGATGAGAATGTTGGAAATGCAAAATGAAAGGAAGGTCAGTTGTGGTTTCAGTTTTTGGAGCTTTGAATAGACTTACAACTCCCATTGTTAGCAGTAGATCTGTGAAGTTGGATCTTATCCCATTTACTGTGCATAGTGCTGGAAAAATGCCCTGACACCCTTGCTTTTTTATTTCTTATGTACTTTATTATTTTCATTTTAATCCTTTAAAATAGAAAAAAATCAGAACAAGGGACGTAAATAAGCTTTCCTAGCAACATTGATCTTATTTTTATAATATTACAGTGAGATATTCTGCAGACATATTTGCTGTCCCAAGCAATTCAGGATAGTGCAGAAAAATGCAAATTATGTTTAGTAAAGATTAATGCAAAGTTATGTATCCTTGTGCTAAAATATTAAATACAGCAAAACTGAAGGGCACAACATCTACTGAATGGAGTATGAATTGCATGTTAAGTTAATGATAGTTCTTGTCTCAAATGCACTTTGCAGTTAAAATAGCAATGATGGTACATTAACTTTGAAGGGAGTATGATGAAGATTCTGAAACTGTGTTAGATACTTAATTGCACATGCATCTAAAGCAAATTTAACCATGAAGTCATGGGCCTTGAAGAAATGATTGACAGTCGGAACTGTCACTTGTCAAAGGACTACCCATACATGCTTATGGCAAGCAACAGAGGTTTAGCTATGCTTGAAATGAAGAAACAGCTATGAAAACAGTCTCTTTACTATTAGAAACAGAAGTAAATTGTAATTTCACTTCTTTTATCTATTTATCTAAAAGAAAAGAAACTTTTACATGCAAATGCAGGTAATTTTTTTTTTTGTTGAGATAACCTTAAAAATGACCCAGTCAGACCTGACAAAGGAATTAAACTGTGTGATGCAGCGAAAACAAACAAAACACTGATTTGGTAAAAGTGACAGCCTAGTCTTTATAAGAGAATCAAAATTTCACTTCAGCTCAAAAATTGTTGGTACTGCTTTTGTATACAGGCTGCCTTGTGCCTGAAAAATTCATTGCTTTAAATGAAGTTGTATGTTTTAATTCCACACTTTTGTATACAATTTAGGGATGTAGACTAGTGCTTTTGAAGACTTACATCCAGAAAAAGTGGCAAGCATAGGCTGCAAAATACTTTTAAAAAATGCAACTACCTTTTAGTGTTTTCCGTCTCAGGTAAGACAAGATTACTCAGTAGGCAACTCATATTCAGAATTGCCTTGTTGACAGAAATAAGCAACTTGAAAAGGTAAAGGCTGGCAATCAGTGGTGAGGTAATGGGTTGATGAAGCATTAGTCTTCAGTGTGAAATTCCTAAAATGTCTCTGAATGACATAAAGAATTCCATTGCTCTGAAGAACTTACATTTTAAACCTTTTTTGAAAAGGTCTTTCATAGTGAGAAAGTCCAACTCTCATTTGTAGTTTTTTGATGTCATTAATACATATTTAATTAGAGATTAGCATATCATACTATATACACTGTACGTGTGTTTGTTTTGCATGGTACTGAATAAGACTGTGTACATTGTATATTTACATCTCAGTGCTGCATATGACAGCAGGAAAGTTAACATTATTCTTTTTGTGTGCACCCCCTCCAGAACTGGAGCAACAGACACACAAGGCAGTGGTAGCTCTTGCTAATAGGCTAGCTGTATTACAGATACAGTTAGATTCAGACTAATGTCTGGCTGCCTAATTAACCTTCCTTCACCATCCAAATATGAAGCCAAAAGTAAAATTAACAAATGGTTTAGGTCAAGTGTGCCTTATTAGTCTGTCTCAGTATAGGTCAGGTATGACTGGATAATTGTAAAAAATGCCCTTTAATTGCTGTCAATCTAGTTAGGATTGGGATAAGTCAACTTTTTTGTTAGACTTCTCAGATTTAATGCAAGCTACTCTCCACTCAGCTCCCATCATGGTCCTTTTAATCAGGTATTTCTGTATCTGGCTGAATTTAGGATTTAGAAATAAAGCACAGCAGTGGTAACTGTCATGATGTCATCAAACAGAAAATATTTCTGGTCAATATGTGCTGGCAAAACTGTTTTGCAGGAAAAGCATGCTTCCTCCTTTTCTGGAAAGGTTATTTCCAACCCCTTCCCAGTTAATCTGGTGTCTGAGAAGAAGAGGGGGAAGCAATGCCAGATCAGGCTCACTTCCCTCATTGCCATGGGAAATGGCATGTTTCTTCAAAAGACTTTATGAAGAAAAAATAAAAATAGAAGTCAGTTTTTTTTGCCCCTCGATAACCATAGTCCAGAGTGCAGAAGAGCAGCAAAGGAAAGTGTGCAAAGGTTATCCCTTTACAGACATGGAAATTTCTAAATGCTCTGATCGAGGAGAAAATTGGTCTGTGAGGAACCTCTTCTTTTGCTTAGAGGGCACTAGGACTGGCCCTTGGCTTTGCTCCCAGCACTGTGGCTATTGCTCCATCCCTGGACAGAGGGGATTTTGCACAGCTGGTACCACGAAAGCTTTCTTTTGTGCCAGTGCTTTACTTTTAATTTAAATCACCTGCTGCTGTAACTGGGGAAGGCACAGAGAGGGGGACAGATATGACATGACCACAGAGGCCAGCAGGAGCAATGGGCCCTGATAGGGGCTGAAAGGCACCTGTTTCTTCCCTGGTTGGCACAGCTGCTGCTGGTAGCTTGCACACTAGCTTGGCCATTGGTTACACTTTTCCTTCATCTAGGAGCATCACCCCATCTCCATAGGAACAAACAAGGGCAGAAATTAGGTAATTAGCTTGTAAATGAGGTTCTTTTTGAGAGGATACTCAGGTGTGCCTGGTATTCTTCTGGATGAGGAGGTGCTTTCAGTGTCCATCAGGCACCTACATTGGGCCAGAGCTGCTCCCGTTCAAGGATGGTGGTGTCTTCTATTCAGTCCTGAGCCTGTCTCCTGAATTTGGTGTCAGGATGTCCAACCAGAGCTGTTTAACTGCAGGTGAGTACCTTACCTGTCTTTCCCTTGGAATGGGATGAGGAATGATTGTGTAGTTTATGTGCCATGAGCCCTGAAGTGAATGAACTATAGTTTGTCCCTATAGCAAACAGAACAAAACTACTTATTTTTTTTCTGAGGGAAAGGCTTTGTGTCTTACAGAATCAATAGAAAGTTACCTTATGAGGCTTTTGCCTTCCTTAGGAGTCGTTTACTAAGTGTATTTGAAAACTTGCATCAGCTTTTGATGTTAACCAAGGCTGTCATTATTCCTCCACGTAGAAATGTCTGAGCTGCCGAAAGCTCTTTAACAGCAGTACAAAAACTGATTAAACAATGTGCTTGTGTCCATCTACATAAGCTTGGGCCAATTCTGGATCAGGTTATGATTTATATTATTATCTGCTTTATTCATGGAATTTTTATATGCTCCTTGTTTCAGTTAAGTAAGCAAAGGTAGGAAATGAGTAGAAACCACAAATGTGAAGGCCCAGCTCATATACTGAATTCTTATTCTAGCATCAGTCTAGTAAGGCTGTTCTTTGTAAATATTTCAGAATGAGTGAATTCTTACCTGGAAGACGAATTTTCTGCTGTGAACTGTATTTCTTTAAATGTGTGTACTGAAGGACACAACTTTCTTGATGACTTTGTCTCTATTCCACACTAGAAAAAAAGTCTGTATTTTGGAGAGGAATGGTAAAGAGGAAAAGCTCTGCCAGCTAGTATTTTGTCCCTTGTTATTTATAGTATCTCATCATTTTGTGGGTTGTGTTCGTTAATCTGAAGATACATTAGATATAGCCTTAGTTACTTACAATTCTGTTCCTCCCAAAGAAATTCAGCACTCTGTAGTCTGACTAGCAGAGATTAGTATTAAACTTGTCTCTTGGATTTATTTCTTAAAAATGAATCTAAATAAAATGATCTATTCTACGTGAGTGAAGCCCTACTTCTGTAGCTTCTTGAGATAGGCTAAAACTCTGGAATAGATCATATATTGAGAAATGTCAAGCATAATAGTGGAAAAAAAAGAATGAAAGCTCCAAAGGGAGGAAGTTGTCCAGAGGTGCTGTGAAGGGTCTCCTTCTCCATGGGTTCTTCTGCTGCAAGCAGACCTGAGCTAGGAGAATCATGCTGCTCCCAGGACTCTGTTCTGTGTCACTTGGGTGCCATTCATCAAAAATAAAGCTCCAGATAAACAGCATAATGTCAGTTCTTTTTGCCAGCCTAAGATAACAATTTTTTATTACTGTATCTCTGCTGGAATGCTTTCCTTTCCTTTTTCTTTAATAGTCTGAAATGTTAGAGGATCTAGTCTAAAAATTATTAAAGTTTTACAGCAGGGGATACCGCCTGTGTTGCCCCCTCTTCTTTTGGCAAAGCCTGTCTCATTCAGCTGTTCAAAATGTTCAAAAATACACATTTTTCCTTCTTGTTGCTTGCCAGACAGAGAGGAAAGAGATTAGTATGCAGTAACTTCTGCCATCTGAACTGGAATTTAAATCTCATTTTTTGGTTGCTAAAGCAAATTCTCAACTATGCAAGTGGGGAAGTGGTGGGGAGTTTTTCTGAGAAGTAAACCTGCCGTAATGTATGTAAATACCTCTACTACCTATGTTCAGAACTCGGCTTATCTTGTAGTATCCTGCTTCATTATCTGGAATTAGCTCTAAGAATGCCAGATTCTGCATTACTGTAAATAACTGCTGCTTTGATCCAGCTTACACTCCCCGTATGAGAGGGGTCTGGGCAATCTGAGCACCGGGAAGCCTTGGGGAAGCTGCACTTTCTTGTGTGCGTGACTGTACTTATGCAATAGTATACTATGCCATACTGTGTTTGCCTTTGAAACAAAACCACTCGCCTTTTTGGAAACAAAATACAAGCAGTGGATTTTTATGAAGGCTGAATCCATTCATAAACTAGATGTGTGCTTAATACAGGTTGCAAGGTCTAAAATCTTGACTGCAATATGACAATTTAGCTTTGTATCTCTTGAGGACAGATGGTCAGGGAACTGACCTGGTTTGGAACTAGATGGGATGGAAGTTAACTACTGACAGGAGCTTTGGAGAAAGAAGGATAATAACTGATTTGATTAGTAATCCAAAGGGTAAGCTGACACTATAAGAATATATTGTTTATCTATAAAATTCAAAATATACAACTGTTTAGGTACCATGCAATGTTCTCCTCTCAACATTTTATTACTAGTACAGCTTTCTGGATACTATTAGTTCCACACTGCTTTAAAAAAAATGTCATATAGCATGGAAAGCAAATGTTATAAAATGAAAATAATATTTTAAAAAAAAGCTTGATCAGTTAACTTTTTCAACATTAATTTACATGACCTTTTTTAAAAAGGTTTTACACATTGTTTTACTCTGAGCAATCTTGGACAGAGATATATGTGTATGTATAAAATGTCTTTTAGTTTCTTACAAAACCTAACTTACCAGACTTTTTTTAATGACTAATTTATTAGATTTATTTTCTCGACATAGAATGAAAACAAATGCATAGGCCGCTTAGGTCATGTATTTTGTTAGTATGGATGTGATCTGGCCAGTGTTTGAATTATATTCAGAAAATTGAAGTTAATTTCAGTCTGCAAAAGGCTTTCAGTTTCAAATGATGGATTTGTTCATTTTTATTGGGAAGCAGTTCCATTAAACTGTGGACTTTCTAGGAGCTGACACTCTACAATAGTAGTTAAAAGTATCAGGATACTATTTGGCTACCCTTGTCTATACTAAGGAGCAGTGTCCATACAAGAAATAATTTAAAATCTGTGTGAACACAATTTGTGGCAATTAGCACTTCTTGAGTGCACATGTGGTCTGGATGCATGTATGGGGGTGTAGGCAGAAGGGACAGAGCAGCACGATGGGGACTGCTCAGTAGGTCATCACTTTTTCTTTTTTTTTCTTTTTTTCTTTAATTGTTTAAATGATGGAGGAAATGGTTCCTGTGTAGTACCTGGCAGGTGATATTTGTAGGTAAACCAATTTTATTGCATTAGGGAAGCAAGATGCTTTTAGGGATTTTACAGTATGTGCACATAACCTGATTTTTTTCTGTTAATTGGGGACAGGAAAGGTAATCAAATACAAATTTACCAAAACTCACAATTGGGACTTAAACTTAAAAGCCCTAAAACTTCCACACGCATATCCTGTTCTATCTTTAAAATGGTTCATAAGTTTAATCACCAAATAAAATTGACATTGCAGCTCAAATGGGACCAACATGAGTGGAGCTTCTTGTCAGATCTGTCTGAAGAGAGCTGCTGAAGCTGTAAGTTTTAACAGAGTGGAAAATCCCCAAATGTCTGAAGTCTCCAAGCTGTGTTCCTGTCCTAAGGACACTGACTCTTTGCTAAGTGTACATTATTCAAAACTGCCTAATTGCAAATAAATGCACATGTTTAGCTCAGTTCCTCCGTCATTATGGTACGTGGCAATAACAAAATGATCAGATGTGCGGATCTGATTATAACGGCAAATTGGATTTCCTGTAACGTCTTGTCCTGCTGCAATGCTGTTTGTTTATTATACTTATCATTTTTAAGAGATGGATTTGATTTAGAATGGTGCAGTTTTCCAGGAAAGTATATCATTACTTGAGAAATGATGAGCTTTGTTGGTTTAAGCCAAGGAGCCTTAGTCCATTTTAGGTCGTTATTAATTGTTCCTCAGATGCTTCACAGAAACAGTTGGATGCATAAACAGTGTCATTTATCAGTAACCCAGTTAGCACTTGGTCCATCTAACATTTTTTATGTTTCTCAAACTTTTCTTGAAAAACAACAAAGGAGAATACGATTTGGTCAAGCCCTGATAAATCAATAACTTAATGCAGTTAGTTACACTTACTTAGTGCAGTTAATATTAAGAGCTTGTAGGAGTTTCTTTGTATTTACTTCTTTATTCCCTTGTCGGCCATTAAAGAACATTCTCATTTTCCACATGAAAGCCTCAGGAGCCATTTCACAGCACAGACCCCACAAACTGAACGCTGCAAGATTAACTGGCTATGGTGCCTAGCACTGCTTGTTTAGCTCTGCCTGTAGGATTTAAATGTGCGCTACCCTTCTGAACAACCAAAACCAATTTAACTGCATCCCAAATGCTGCCTAGAAAAAAACCGTTAAATTTCTTTCTTTCTTAGATTGCACGTTCAAGGTAATTTATCCTAAATTAAATGTTTCTGGTTTCTGTTGGAATGATCAGGACAATTCTCAGTTTTAATAAACAAAGTTAGTCTAAAACTACTGAGGTGAGTCTGAAAAATAAATAAATTCCTATGTCCAATATTCTGTGCAGAATGGAAATAATGGAATTATCAGCATTTATTCAGATCTAAGCTTCCGGAGACTTTTGACCCCACTTGTGATATAGGCTGGGTTGGAAATACAAAGCATTAACCAAGTCTACACTTACAGCTCTTGCTTCCATTAAAATTCTTTACCTCATGCGTCGCTTATGGTGGGCAGGTTTTGTAGGTTATCGACTATGTTGCAACTTTCATCAGACTGCCCAGACAATTTTCAAATATTTTTCTTGTACAGATTGTTTTTGTGTTTAGTACAAGTGATGAAAGGTAAAACAGTTAAACCTCCCTGACTTCACTTCGTAAAATAACAGCTTGATCCATAATTACCTTTTTAAAACTCTTGGCCTCATGTTGCCATTTCTTAGTGCTGTTCTCTATGTGCAACAAATGGTTTTAAATAATGAGCACAATATTCTTGTATTTAAAACCACATCTTACCCTCTGAGTAGGGCTGAAGCCTTGAAGAGCTCTGTTCTCCGATGGACGTTTCATTTGTTTCCAGGGTTTCCCCAGATTTATCGGTCTCCTTGAACTGTATGTTGCTCTCACCTGCACCCCCGGATTGCTTTTCACAGTTAACAATTGTGGCTTTGAGCATCATGGCCGTGGGTTTGTTTCTGCTGTGCTGCTTTGATACAGACAGGCTGCAGTTCAAAGGAAGGCAATGGAGCCTTCGTTAGGGGACTGCAATACTCAGGTTCTGGGAACTCAGCCAGAGGGAACCAATTGGCAAAATATTCAAGGAGAAAAGTATTAGCACATGCCAGGGCAGGCTGCTGAGGCGCACGGCAGTGAGACCGAGCCTGGGCATGGTAGCTGTGTGCAATGAAGGCTTGGATGCCACTTGATCCGTGTTCCAGATTATGATGTGCTGCGGTTTCAAACCAAGGCTTCCAAAATTTCATTGTGCTTTCCTGTGCCTGCCTCAGGACAGCTAAGCTGCCCAGCCCTGGGCTACAGGAGCCCTCTGCCATGAGCAAACGAAAACTTGTCCTTTCCAGCGTGCTCTTCTGTGCCAAGAATCATGAGAAATATTGAAAGTTTGTTTCTTTATACAGCAAATTGTCAGGAACTTGATAAATTATGGCTGGATATCCTAGAAAGGATGTAACAGTAATCAAAGGATCGAGTAGTAATAATCCTATGGCAACATTTTAGCTGACTTAACAGCCTACTCTAGTTAAACTTATTAGTAACTTGATAAGCGCACAGGTAACTAATTGTAGGTATTTAATTATGGAGTGTAAACATTTGAATATGTCTCTGTTATCTTTTAAACTGAGTGGATTTCTCTTAGCAACCTAGGACTAAGTGGAAGGGCAGGAAAAGAAAACTTTTACCTCTATAATCCACTACCTGTATTAGCTTGTGATTTTATCTGATTTATCTTGTGCTAAACTGGTGTTATTTCAGTTGAAATCTAGTTACTTGGAAGCACTTTCCTCAAAAGCTACAGTAAGTACACAGCAATGGTAAACAAGCCTTTCCCTAGATGCTGTTCTGTGTTTGCAGATCACTAATGTCTTCAATGTTCCTGATTCTCCCTCTTTTTAAAATGGGAGATAGCCATAGCTAGCTCCAGGCTGAGGAAAACATAATGCCATATTGTGTATGTTAACAGTTCGATTGTTAAATGTGACTGCACCTGAAAATCACAGTACCCTCTGTTTGCTATTTACCAAGATACATAATGCATCCAAATGCCTCCCAGTGCATATCCTTCTAGATCTTGCAAGTTTTGGTTAAAAATATCAAAAAAGAATCATCTTTAAAGGCAAGCCCTGAAAGGAAGAAGTGGCTGACTCATACTTCTTACGTTTGATCTGTCTGCCCCTGTTGACTTTTACTAGTGGTTATATAATTCTGTTTTATGTGAGATTGTGTTCATTAACACCACTTAATAAAGTACCATCTAATATTACAGTTAAGCATATCCATGTTTAAGGTACTTCTCTTTTGTCTTGTTGTTGATTATTTTGATCCCTTTTTTTTTTCTCATGTTTTCTTCATTTTTTGGTTGCTGGTTTGGTTTTAGGCACTTCAATAAATGTAAAAGCCTGTTGGGCTATCTTGGGCAAAAAGGTCTTAGGGCTTTCAGAATTACGATTTTGAATGTTATTCACAAATGAATTCCCTTCTTCTAGAGCTTTCAGTATAAATAGATTTTGAACTTTCTTTAGAGTTAATTCTTCAAGGATGCCTGGATACAGTAAGTGCATGTGCAGCACTTGAAATGGCTTTACATTTTCTAGAAGAAAGTTTAGGTCATTTACAAGGGCCTATTAAAAATAATGTATCATAATCAATGGCCAACATCAGTTATTTATTGTTTGAGTTCACCTGTGAGTTTGGCATCTTGTTAGCTGTGGATCTTATGCTATGTTCACTAACTTGCTTATGGGAAGTAATAAGTAAATAAATTTATGATATAAATTTGGTTATTTATAATGTTTAACTTTATAAGCTTGAAGATTATTCACCTATAATATAGTGAATATAGTATTATTCACCTATCTGTATTACTTTTCATAAACTAGTGTGTACACATACTTACCCTGTAATATTTGATGTATGGAGGTGATAGTAGATGAGCACAAGTCTGTTATCTTGAGTAGCTCAGTAACTGTTGCAAGCTGTGAATTCTTTAAAGGCCTAAATCAAAGCCAAATGAAAGATTGCAGTGACTAATTTTATGGGCTTTTGATCTAGCTTATATATTTTCTGTGGTTAGTGCTATGTCACATATGCGTTAATTCCATGTTTCAGAGAAGACTGAGAGTGCCAAACGGCAGAAGGGAAATAAATGTACCTGCTAGCTGAATGAGATTACAGTTTTTGTTTTTGGAAGCTGTGATCACTTTTTCTGAGCAGTCTGTAAGTTTTAGTGGTGTTACATGCCCAGCATTGTGTATGCCATGTTGCATTCCAGCTACTGTGAATTAATCGGATCTTTGATGGGAGGTTTTATGACTTGTTTTAAACTGCTGGCATTATTTGTGATTTTGTCCTAAAACTTAATCTTTTCATCTGACTTCATGTGAACTCCCCAGGAGATGTCTACACGACCTGGCCTCTGTCAGGACAAACTCTGGCTCTGTGTGCCTCCAGGCTGCCTGTGTTCTGGGTACACTATCCATGTCCGTATGCTAAGAATAGGTATGTTATGAAGAGCTCATCTACTGCAGGCGTTTATAGACCATGTAAATAGATGCAGCAGTGTTTGAGTACCAGTGATGTATCAGTTAGCAGGGAAGCTAATCTACTTTCCAGGGAGACACAGCAACATGTGAATGTTCAATTCTGCTGTTGCTTGCCAAGAATGTAAATATTTTTATATGGTGATATACAATATTAGATCACTCTCTGGATTCTTCCCCTGTGCATTTCACACCAAAAAATGTGTAGTTTTCAAACACTTGTACCACATACTGAGATGAACCCTAGTTTTCATGTTTCAAGTACCGACACTGAAGGGAGATGTAACCAAGTATTTTACACTGAGAGCTGTCATACATTGGTGTTGAAGATTAGACCACTGACATGTGAGACATACCCAATTCCTTTATTTTTTATCCTAAAACATTATTCCCACGCATTTCCTTTTGCTGAGAAGCGTTCAAATTCTGATGCAGTGAGACTCTTTAAGAGTCTTATGATTTTCAAAGACTGATTATAATGCATTGAGACATGGATGTACTGTCTGCTTCCTGGGGGAAAAGAAAGTAATGCTGTTACTATATTTACACCCCTGTAATATGTTCAAAGAAGATATTTCCTAGTGGAGAGGGTAAAGGCGACAAAACATAACAGAACACAAGCATATAGCTGGCTTCAAACAATATATAAGGAAATGCCATGATTTATTATGATAGTACAAAATAATCTCATCATGCAAAGTCACAGCCTCTTTTGCAGAGGGGTAGTGTGGTGGTGAATGAAGCACCACGATTCTAGGCAGCTATACTGAGGCAGAGGAACAAAAAGAGTCTGGGCCTCTGTAGAAACAGAAGTAGAGGCAGCAAGTGCTATTTGATGCAGAAGACCCAGCAGGGCTGGGGTTGGCTGGTCAAAGGTGCCCTGGATGAGAGGGAGACCAGGTAGTCTCTGGACTTTGCTGCTTGCAAGTCCTCATAACACTGGTTATAGCATTGTTATAGCATTTCAGTAGTGCACACTTGTCCTTTTTTTTTCCCAATTTCCAAAAACACTGGGAATGAGGGGCAGGTGAATGTTGTACATTTTGTATGGAGGTGCCCAAGATGCTATCTTTTATGGAATACCTGCTGGAGGCCTGCGGATGACAGGCTGGTTACATGGCACAATCTCTTCATTGTTTGATACTTTGTTCAGTTGCGTTAGAAGCAGCTGAAAAGCAATATTGAGTAAAATAGATATTCCATGTAGGAGATTGCTCGGCTTGCCGCAGGGACACTGAAGGATTGTGAATGGAAAAGATCCTGTCTGTGATGCAAGGAGGAGGAGAGATCTCTTTATTAAAATATCATGCAGTCTGTGCAAAAAAGTTCCAGGACTACTGCACTATAATGAACTCGCTTTTGGAAATTTACTGAAAGCATCTATTTACTGAGGATATCAGTTGCAGCCCTCTGAAATTGAGGGTCAGACAGAGCTGATTATTGCCAGCCCAAAATAAGGAATCTCAATAACTTTGCAGCATTACTGAGCACCTATTATTTAACCCTAAATGACACTTATTAAGTTTGTGCAACCAGTGGACTAATGGAGTCTCTTCCTCATTATTAAACGTGCGTTTTTCTAATCTTACATCATCTTGGTGCTTTATTTAAAACTAATATTCGTGGAGCAGAGGGCTTCCTCCCCACGTACCAAACTCCTTCATAAATCTTTGAGTACTTGGTAATTTTCAAGCATCTTCAGTGCAGACATTGAGTTAATGCATCTGCAGCAAGGTAGTCTCAAAGAAGTTGCCTTAAGTTTCTTAAATATTAAGAATGAACGAAGGTTGTTGTCATACTGTTGCTCCACTTCTCTCAGAGATGATTTCTCTCTTGTATCTGAAAATAAATATACTGAAAAATATTACTATACAACAATGTTACTGTAACATTAAAGGAGTAATGCTTTATTTTTTGGTTACTAATGCAACAGCCTATTAGTTGTGGAATTTTACTAAGGAATTCCATCAGTAGCTAAATCATTACTATCTGAAAAACAATATAATGCAGATTTCAGAAGTTAAATGATTTAGTCCGATTTTTATCGGATTAAATACAACATGTAACTGCAAGTTACGGCAATAGTGCATTTTGCCCACATAATTTGTCATATTGCATCAGGTTAAATTGAATGAAAGGGTAGCAGTGTCTTTTGTATAAAGCCTGCTAAGTCAGTGAAGTATTCTATAATATCTTATGTTTTTATGTTATCCTAAAAATATCATGCAAAAGAATGCTCTTTTAGTTGTCCTGGTGGTGTTTGTGTCTGTTTAAGCCAGGAATATGGGGAACAATAAGGTAAAATCCTCTGAGAGCTCTGCATGCATGTGTGCAAAAGTTAGAGCATGAATCTGGAATTGATAGTATTTGATTGATCTGAGTATGTTGAGTATCATTAAAAATAAAATGAGGAAGAAATAATAATCTTTCACCTACCGAAAGAGAGGCCCTTGAAATCTCTGTAACGAATCCATCAAAATGGAGTGAGTAGATATAAGGATTAAAGGACTGTAATAAGACTATGCTGCAGATATCCACAACAGGAAGGGCTAGGGAAAGAAGAAACATTATATGATGAGATAAGAAAGGTATGTATGGATAATAACACTATGATGATGGCTGATAACACCTCTACAATACTAATTTGAAAACCTCTGAGACACGATAGAAATAATACCTGTTACAAATTACTGCCTCCTGAATCGTATCAGGAACAGCTCAAGCACAAATCTGCCGGTAGCAAAGCTAATGCAAATACCAACCTGAGTAAATAAGAAATAGTTGGTACACAAACATTTCCCTAATCTGGGAATTGAACCAATCACTACCAAAAAAATGGCTTTTATTTTTCAATGGCTTTTATTTTAAAAAGAAACTGATTGACATGGGGAAATGGATTGGGTAGAGCTTAGCAGAGAAAATTAAACACTAAGGCATAAAATTAGCCAAGAATTTTTTTTGAGCTTATTAAATTTCCACAGATTGGAACAAGAGTAGAATTTAAGAAACATCAGGCTATAAAAGATTGTTTTAGCACGATAGTTGTACAATTACCGTGACTAAGAAATGCAATCCAATATCTGGTCTCTACTTCAGTGAAGATTCTCTGCACGCCAGTTTCCTCTTTTGCAGCTGATCAGGCAGTAGCTTCCAGTGGCATCTCCTGCCTGGGCACGGAGTGGTGAAAATGTGGAAGTCTAGTGTATACTGCAGAAACCGGTGCAAGATATGGTAGAGCAGATGATCAGAGGGGTCAGAAAGTAGAGAAAACTTGCTAAAGTTCTGAAGAAGTGGAGACGAGGAAAGCAGAGCAGGTTAGGAAATGGAAATGAAGAACTGCAAGCACTTGCCAGAGAAGCTTGGGGACCTTGGAGTCTAACACAAAGCATTCACAAGAGAACAGTTGCAGAGAGGAGAATAAGCAAGTCCTTGCCAGGTCTTCTAGATGCTGCTGTTGAAGAAATATGTAAGTGTGGGGTGTTTTTCGTTTTGGCAAAAAGTCGGGAAAAGAGGGAAGAAAGAAGTAACCATCTGATGAGAAAGTCGAAAAGCTGTTCCTAGTGTAAACAAAAGTGCAGCTCACACTTTCTAGTGCTCTTCCCTAGACATCTGTTATTGGACACTGCTGAAAACAGAATGTGAGATCTGGCCTGATACAGCAGGCTTAGAATTTTACTGAAACGCTTGTCATAAAATGTGCTGTCAGGAAAAAGGGCCTGCCCTGCCAGCCCTCACTCTTAATACACAAGAGGAAAGCATTGGTAGAGTTGACGTTTCTATTAAAAAAAAAAAAAAATGGAGCACCATATACCCCAAAATGTTTATTAATTAATGTAAAATATTGTCAGCATTATCCTAATGTCTTGCCATGCAACTTTTCTTTTTCCTGCAGTAATTCACAGATAGGCAAGCAGGTTCCTAGCCTTTCTCTTGATTAGTCACAAAATCAAAGTGTGAGGGTATTTTTGTAGTTTATCTTTTGCCTTCATTTCTGCTTCCACGTGAAGAAAACGCTTTATAAAAGCAAGCAACCATTTTGAATCCCACTGTTCAGCTGAGAGAAAGCAAATTGTGAATTAATTCAGTGAACAGAGACTGTTTTCTTCAATAGGACAGGGGTGGTGTCAGGGACAGAGCAGCACGCCTGCTCCCTGTCAAGGATTCTTCTTCCCCAGAGCTTGATTTCTTCCTTCTGCAGTACAATATGCCTTCCTGCCTCTGAAGGTAGGAAAGAAATGGGGGTAGAAACAAAATACTGCATGTAAGGGGAAAAAAAAAATTTCCCTTGTGCAATAACTAAAAGTTGATATCAGAGCATGCTTTTTCAGAGTAATGGTAGTCTATTTCCAGCTGCTCTATGCAGTTGGAATTCTTCAGAAGGCCAAATGAAACTTGGCTTTAAGTAAAGCTGGAGGATTTGACTCAAAGCTCTTCAGTAGGTGATAGTCAATTATAAGGCAAAGAAATCTCCTCTTCCTTTCAGTCCTGTTTATTAAGGCTTGTGGAATGGGGATTTCACACTGTTCCATTGACACAAGCAGCCTAAGTGCAGTCAGTGACAGTGGCTCTGTGGAGTCCTGGTTTGGGCAGGCGCATGGGGGATGCGAGTAGTCCAGCAGTTCTGCATTGTGATTTCTATATCACAAGTTGTCTTGTAATGGAGATTAGAAAATTTTTGAAAGTAAGATAGGTGTTTCAGTATGTAGAGGCTAAAGGCACCTGTGCTAAGTAGTAGTTGTTGACTTTTTCTTGAATCTTTGTATTCCTTCCAGAAGGAATGGCATTTGAAAGGAGAGAGGGTCTAAGGTTCAGACATGCTGAACATCTAATGTCTCTTAACTTCAGTCATCCTGGTGCTGTTTAAACTGCAGAGCATTGTACCCATGATACTTGGTATTTCTTTCCAGTAGTAGCTGAGGTTAACTGCCTTTAAAACAGGATGTTGTCTTTGCTTATGTGCACTGCACTTTGTGACTATGCCTGTTTCAATATGCTAATTCCAGGCACTCAAGTAACGTGGTTCAGCACTTCTAAGACATTTATTTCTTTCACTGAGTTGTTATCAGGTGATCAGTGTAAGCCTTAAGTTCAATTCACTTGTGCTTATGGCACAAAAATTCTTTTGCAGCTTCAGAACAGGTGGCAGCATCTGTGCTTACTCTATAAGCTACGGTAACTAGTATTTTGTCTGTTAGCTCTACTGATAGGTGTGCAGACTATAGGTGTAAATATGCAGAGTAAATAAAATGGATGTAATAAAAGGAAACATATAAGGCCTTTTGTATTCTGTGTTTCTTGTTCATTCAATTTGGAGCAGAATTATTCTCTTTGGAATTCAGCTGTGGAATTTAACTTGCTGTTTTAAGAAAAATTGCTCCTTACATTTCTGGCTATGAACAACTTGAAGTGTTAACTTGTCATGCAAAATGAAGTGATAGCTGATGTATAGTTGTCTGAGTCTGCAATAGTTGTCTGAGCTGAAAGCAGTGGTTCTGCAAGAAGTGTGAAACATGCTTTTTATCACAATGTTCTTCCTTACTCACTCCTAAGGACAAATGTCTGACTGTCTGTACTAATTCTTGTTGCAATTCGATATTCACAACTCTTTCAAATCTGTCTTCAAGAACAATTACAGGATTTTTTGTTTGTTTTTAGTATGTTGAAATATCTCTTAATAATATTTAGTACAAATAAAATGTGGAGCTGGAGTTTAATATGACTGTCACTTTCCTGTTTTGCAAAAGCTGGAGCATTCCATCAGGAAGGAGAAACGCCATTCAATTAGTAATCATGTGTCATGAGATCTGTGTGTGAAACATCACAAATAATTAAGTGTGAAAGGAAGAAAAATAAAATTTAAATGTATTTGGATAAAATACTAGCTTAGCAGGTTGCAATGCTGAGCTGATATCTTTTCAGAGTGTTCCTTTCTAAGCTCTTTGCCTCACTTAGCTTGTATTTAGTAGCCATGAGTTATGTTGTTCCACACCCAAATCTCTGAAGACATTTTTCCTTTTTTTCCCATAGCTGTTGAGTACTATTGAAGTCTGTGCCACAGAAAAATAAAGAGCTATGGTACATCCTCAGCATGACAGCAAAGAGATAGAAGTTTAAGGTAAAAACATATTGTCTGCTAATTCACATATAGCTACAGTCACCTACACTTTTATAGGAACTATGGCTGTCCTTTTCTGAGGAACAGATATTGCAGACCTAGAAATCTGCTATCTTCTCTTACTGGCAAAATTTCATCACTTACAGCCTTGAAAATAGAATGTACACATGTCCAGGTGGTGCTACCCAGTTTTTGCTGCTTTTCTTATTTTTGTATTGCTTCCAAATAGTTGCTAGGATAGTTGCATACCCAGGAATGCTTCCAGAATAGAATTTAGATAGCTTTGGAATTGTAGGAGAGGATATAAAGCAATTCAATAAGTATCAAGCCCTACTATTTATTAGAATTGATTTGACAATAGATGGTGCATCTGAGCCTGGAAGCAACACACTGCCTATCCCAGACATGTTTGTCTTGGCTGCAGCCAGCCCCAACACGCATCTTCCTTTTGGAAACGTCCTAGGTCTTGAGATAGTTCCTCTGATTAAGTCCTATATTTCCCTCCTGATAGCAAAGGGGAGCACAAAACAGAAATGTACATAGAGAAAGCAAGAGTAGCAACAAACCTTAACACACACATTTAGTCTAGCTAAGATTACATACTTAAATGAATATTGGAATTGCATGAAACTCCACTGTCTGTTAAAATATTGTTTAAGCAGAAATGTTTTCCATAAAGGACAAGATGTGCATTCAAAGCATTTTGTTTTATTATATCTGCTTAAAAAACATACAAAATACAAACTCTAGGAAACCGTTAACCTAGCTTTCTGCCTATAATAGTGCTGTGCAAAGGCTTTTCTACCCAACTTAAAGCTATTTCTTGGATGTGAGAGTAGGCAGGCAGTGAGAGCTATGATAAATATCATAAAATATTATTATTGATATATCAATTCTAAAGAAATTTAGGAGGTGAAAATTAAGCAAGTGAAAAGGCATGTATTATCTAGCCAAGACTGACATACTTTATGGGAGAGAGAGAAACTGAAAGTGGCCAGAAATGGCAACCAAAATGCCCAAGAACAAGGATTTGCCTCTAGCTAGGAAAAAATTAGTTGAGTGGTACAATTTATGGTTTAGTTCTGGGAAGCAAATGAGTCAGCAAATAGGTGCCAGGCTTGTGCAAGCTAATAGTGTGACTATGGACTGGGTACACTGGACACTCACGTTTGTGCTTGCTTATATTAAAAGAACATCTCTTGAAAATAAAATACATTAAAAGTTCACACTTTTTCTGTCTCTTATGTAGCAAATAATGAAGTCATGATACTTGCTGCCACAAGATGTGATGAAATTCAAGAGTATATTGCTTTGGGGTTTTTCTTTCTTTATCTATGCTTTCTATGATATTATGTTATTAATATGGATTTAATACACTTTTTTTTTCCTCCTTAAGACTTGCAGCTACCCTTGTTTTTTCCACATTAAGGAACCAGGACAAGAAAGGCTGTGAATCCACTTAGTGTCTGAGAGACAATAAACAGTCGGGACCTGGCATTTGACCAGAACTGCTGTTAAATTTGGCCTAATGTGTGTAACCTCAGCTGCAGCCTCCTCTCCTCTCTGATTAGTTCTGCAGCCTCTCTGTTAGCGGCCCTAGCAGCAGCTCTGGCGCAGAGGGGCAGCGTGTTTAGCTGTGCAGCAGCCGGAGCTGTGTCTTGGTGTCGTCTTGGTTGGAAGCTTCTTGTCTGTGACACTGGATGTTCTGTTTTACTGCATGAGCAGCCTGTCTAGGCACTCTCCTGGAGATTTGGGCTGGGTGAGCCTTTTTCTTTTAAAAAAGAAAAAAGGGGGCTTGGGATGCAAAGCCAGCACCTGATATAACTATGAAGTCAAGTGCACTAGCACCATGGTGGCCCTTAGGATAGGAAAATGTCGAATTTCTCATATGTATATATGCACTGCAACATTAACCCTAGAAGCTAATAGGCCTTTAGAGGGGAAGGGGAGGTGATCTAGCAATGCAGGACGTAATATATGGAAAGTATGTCTGATGCTTGAATTGTATATCCTACTATCACTCAACATAGAAAAGCCAATTTTAATGACAAAGGTAACGGTGTTTTTTATTTCATGTAAAGCTGCTATTATGGAATGTGTGAAGTAAGAATTCCAATTGCATGAGACCAAGTCTCTCTGTGCCTTGGTCCTGACTGAATCATGGGTGGAAGTATCTGTCTAAATATCTGTCCAGTCAGAGGAAAAAGGAAGAGAACAGAAGCAAGACAAAATTGATAGGGGGAAATCTTTGATACAGATCAGAACTGTGCAATGAAGAAGCAATGACCACAACACAATGGTGTGGTATTAGTTGTTAATGATTGGTTTTGTTCCTGTAATGTGTGTGTTGGTGCATAGGTCTGTGGATGCTTTGAATAATCAAAGGAATCACAAAACTGACAAAAATAGTATGCGTGTAGGAGGTCCGCCTTCTTTTCTCCTAATATATAGCACTTTATCTATGCAGGTATGATATAACAGTGCATTTCTAACACGAGCCTTAGCAATCAATCCTGGTTGTTGGGCTTTGATAAAAAGCATCATATCTCCTTGCTGTAACTTAATATGAGCCACAACCAAAATCCTATGTCACATAATCCCACTGATTTTGGTGTCCCCATTGTCAAAGTGATGGCTAAAGGCAAGGAGTGAATGTGCTCATGTGGCTGTAGATCCAAGCAGATTGTTTAACCTCTCTTGGTTCATGTCATATTTTTGAGCTGAAAGGAGTAGTGGGATATGAGCAGAGTGGCTTTGCATATTCAGTAGCACATTTATACTTGTAAATGTAAAACTTGGGACTGGAGAAAGTCAGGTTGTTTATGGGTTTTGTCTGCAGTTTGGGCTATGGGAAAACAGCTTGAATTGGGCTATAAAGTATAGTTTTTATGCCAATATAAATATTTTGGTATATTCAGCTTGTTTGAGCTCCATATGATCTTGAAGTGACTTAGGTATTAAATTAAATATATGAGTTTGTAATAAGTTCTTTACACATCACTTTCTAAATGATGCTAAAATCACTTCTTCGTGAGCAAAGAATCATCAGCATATAGAATTGCTCATTATAGTCCTGTTTATGTTTATTAAGGACCATGAGGAATGCACGCAAATATGTTCACTAAATAGTGGAAATGTTGTTTACAACGGTCTTTGTCTGGAAGCTAAATCTCATAAACTTTATATTATTAGTATTGACCATTAATTTGTGCTGCATCAATTGAATTCTCAGTGATTTGGAGATAGTATTAAGCTTCCCCTAGGCAGGAGCAGAAAATCTGAACTACTTCACATGCATAATTGATGTGACGTATGTGATAAAAAGTATGAAATTATGGGCATGGATTCCAAGCATTGCTAGCACAGGGGTCGCTTTCTGTAACACCTATTTGTTGTGAGAGTAGGGTTGAGCTTAATGAAATAGCAGCTCCATAGGACCTCTTGACCAGCACGTGAGGTGAAGTGTTCCCATTTGCCCTTTCTGTGTCCTCAGAGCTTGGCACAGTGCGCTGAGGCTCCTTACTCTGTCTTTCCCTCGTGGGGATGGACAGAAAAGCTAATTAATTCAAGCATTCCCAGGGACAAGGCCTGCTGCAGGCACAGCCCAGCTTGCGGTCTAGGACACCACATGGGAAGTGGTCAGAGAGCCCTCACACATGGGCACGTGGTCATGCTGCAGCTGGGCTTGTGGTTGCTCTGAGGGAATAATGTCAGGAGAGAGCCTCTCCTGTCCACACTGCAGTGGCAGGAGGGAATCCCATTTAGACCCCTTTCTGTCTCATCCGTTTGCATGCAGCATCAGTATAGGGAAGCCTGGAGCCAGCTCTGTCTTAGGAGGTTTCCAGCAGTGCCATTAGACCTTGGGTTGTCCCTTGCTCTGCAGCAGTGACTAGTGCAGCTTCGGATTTGGGGTAGTGTTGCTGAACTCCAGGGCAATCCCCTTGCTCAGCTACAAAGAGCAGAGCCTACTGGAAAGTAGAGCCTTTCTCTAGGCTCTCTCTCTCAAGAGGAGAGTTTGAGCTTGCTGAGCTTTTGTTCTTCGGCTCAGGAAATTCATGCCGGGGTGCGGGTCAATAAACTGCTGTGAGAGCTTGTGGGTAGAGGTAACTAATTAAAGTGCCAGATAGTCAAACTGATAACTCCAAAGTCTGGAGCTGTTAAATACAGGTAAATACTCCATAGTACTCTATGGCCAGCTGTCCCCATCTTTTCCAGCATGCCATGGAGACTGCTTTCCTGAGCTGCTCTCACTGACTTACTTTTTGTCTGTGTGTGGTTGGTTTATTCTGCTCGGGAAGAGCCGAGCAGCAATAAACTTCATTTTTTCTTTTAGCCATATTTTCCTCAGCAATGTATAAAAAGCTTTTTTTTTCTGAAATAATCTGTGCTTGGAAGTCAGAAACTCTGCCTTGTCCTCTGCTCCATATTTGTCTTTTGTTTCCTTTTCCATGTACAGAAGAAGTTGTACTGAGAGAAATAATGGAGATTCAGAGGTGATATTTGTAGCCAATAGATGGATTGGCTCTTTACAAGAATGATCGCTGTTGCCTGTCAGTACCTGTGCAAATGGGCTTTCATCTGCCCTTCTTTTGTAACCCCTCTGTTGCATTGATTTTAACTTTGGCTGTTTTCCAGTTTTACCCTTTTGATTCCTCAGTAACTGGCATGGTTTCCCTCTAGGCACCAAGTTTGTTTGAAGGCTATAGCTTAGCGGTGGCTTCTAGGAGCACCCTTGTCTTCCCAGTCCTAACTGGTACCATTTGCTCACTGTTAAAAACGAGAAGTGGGAAATCTCCCACAGACAGAAGCTGTTTTATGGCTGTGCTGCCCTTGTCTTCCTGGGAGCTGTTTAGATCTCTGCTTTCTCTTGGAAAAAAACAAATTGCAAAATTTAGTTCATCTTGTGACGGAACAGACAAAGTTGTTCCCAGTGATAAAAGGGTTTCACAGGTGATATCCCTTTCTTTCTCCAACTGTGATTACAGATGTGCACTCATAAATTTGTCTTACAGTATTTGGCCCCTAATGGGATGACCATTTTATGCTTTTATGTCATGCAGTGATATGTGGAAATTCTCTCTGGAGCAGATAGCTGCCTTTCTGGCAGATAGTCAGCACCCAGTTAAGATCTGAACATGTATTTCATGTGGAGACAGCACCTGGTAGCCCAAACGGAATAGAGAATTTTATTGGTATATTTTGGGAAAGCTGTGAGGGAATGTTTTAGCAGAGATTATTGCTAACTAAATTAAAGATCAAGGGTGTAATTTTGCTTCCAAAGAAAGATGACGAAAGAATTGCATCCTTCCTCTTATTGCATTAGTTGAAAAAGAGGTTTGTATATATTATATTCTGTCGCTAGGGAAATGGATCCCACAGTATTCCTTTCATTTCACTCATTAGGCAACACGAGCATGCAGAAGTGACAGATATACCATTAGGGCATGTTCAGGACTGAGAAAAGATAAATGGATCTTCATGTTAGTACTGCATCTTGCTGTAATTTAACATCTTAATATAAAGAATGCACTTAACAGAATATCTTGTGTCTCTGGCTATGTACTGCATGTCAGCAGGGGCATCAATATCAGGATTTCAGGATTTTGTTGCTGCTGCAAAGGGGCATTTTTTAAAAGCAGGTGTCCATGTGATGTGTGCACCTGTAATGATCTGTGGCATCTATCGTCTCATAAACAAACCTGCTGGTGTAGGTGAAATCATGCCCATTTCACAGGTAAGGATTTTGGACTTGGATATTTAGTAATGTAGCTTCCCATACAATAAATGGTTGATTTTGATTACCCAGAAGTTTACAAAGGAGCTGGAAGAGATTAATCCCCAACGCAATCTCCCTTCCAAAGTGAGAGCTATATAAGCAGCACCTTCTTAAGTTATATTCGTTAAGGTGGAATTTTTTTGGTATAGCAAAAAAAAGCTAGCACTACCACTTGGCAGGTCAAAAAAAAGAAAAAAGAAATTATAAAAAGTGCTTTTTTTCTCTTGTGAAGAGTCCTTCTTGATGTTGCAGTAGCAAATGAGACATGTAAATGTCAAAGGCACTGGATCACATACCCCCAATTTACAGAGTGTTCCTAAAATATATGCTTTTGATTCATGCTTTTTTAGTAAAATCCAATTCCTGGAGATGACTGAGAATTTAAGGTTTTTCATTTCATTTTCTGTGCTTCTGCTATTGTGGAAGGAAACTAGGAAACATTAACTGTGAAAGCTGAAGGAAAAAAAAAAACAGTCTTCCAATATTTAAAAAACAAACCTTGCAATTTGCTTTGTGGCTCATATATTTGAGTACTCGCAGTTAGCAAAAGCCTTGAGTTTTGCTTGCAATATAAATGGTGCAAGGAGGAGTTTCTGATACGGGTTGTTTACCAAGATAGTCACCTCTTTGCATTCAGCAAGTGCCTGACTGACTAATCCTGGTGGGAGAACAACCCAAGCAGTCCTTCTTTCTCCCATGTCCTGTGCAACTCGAGGCTTTGTACACTGACCAAGAAAAACTCTGCAGCACATTCACTGCTCTGTAGGTAGTCACGCATATCACAGGGTGGATGTCATTGAGGACCCTGGACCAAAGCCCTTGATCAGCTACACTGTTTGTTCTACAGTAATTGCAATGGATGAGGTTTTTTCAGGGGTATACACAAATAAAGCACATTACTGTTATCCACAGATAACATGGTCGTTGTCACAGTATGAACACTTAAATTCCTCATTTAAAGTGCATGCATTTTATAATGCTTGTTATTTTAACCCTTTTTTTAAAAAGCTGTCCTTTCTAATCATATCTTTAAATCTGGATGCAACAAATTTAAAGGATCAAAGCATACAGAACAGAATCAGAAATGTAGACCTATCAATTATGGAAACATATGTGATATAGTGAAGAATGTGATCAAATAAAGCAGCTATTCAGTACATATTCTTTAAAATACACATGAAGGGAACAGCATCTCTGTTGCTTGTGTGCCTGACTGCCCGTGAGAAATTTTCTGAAAATTATACACAAGAATGAAGATACAGCACAAAAGAGAACTGGGAGCAAAGGAAGTTATATTGTTGGGGCAGGAGGCAATGAAGGAGAAAGGCTTGCTGTTCCTCCTCCTCCTCTTCTCCCCAGTCCATTAGATAAAGGAGATAGTTTGTAATCATGGGGGATGGACAGTCTGTGTTTTTTTTTTTTTTTCTTTTTTTTTTTTGTATGTGTGATTAAAAGAGAGAGAGTAAGAGTACAAAAAGTCATGTATTGGCAGAGAGTCAAAGTAGATTACAAAGGACAGTGCACACAGAAGAAAGGCAGCTAAAAAAGATGTTGGTTGACTGTTTTCTCCCCCCTTCACTAAAGAGCTTAACAGGGAGAAGAAAAGTTCCTTTATCTAAAAAGGAAAGAAAATCGAGGACACTAGCAGTTTCTGGGTCAGCACAAAGGCTCAGCCAACAGTTGTACATTCTCCTTTGCAGGAGATGGAGTTTGGGAGTGACCTCAAGATTTGTCTTTTCTCGACCCTGCAGGCTGAGCTAGGGAGGTCTGGAAGAAGGCGCTTTGCGTAGTGCAGGCCCACACGAGTAGAGTGGTGTCCCCCCCACAGGTGTGGAGGGAGAAGTGGAAGCCGTGCCACTAGCTGATAACCCATATGTGACTGCCACATTGGGCTTGTGCTGACTGTGAAACCCAGGAAGGCCTGCAGTCGTTGAGGTCCTTGAGTAACTGTAGCAGCAGGATCCAGAGTGGACAACAGCTCACAGCCTTGTTCTATAAAACGTATATAATTTTCTCCCTGACTAGCACTGGTGGAATTAACTTGTGTAACAAACTGCTCTGCTGACAGCTTCTGCTATTGAAAGTGCAAACCCCTCCAGTAATCCTTGTTGTAGCTGTATGGCAGTGGAAAGACAAGCAACTCTCCTAGATTCAAGGTCCCAGCACTTCAGGAAACTGTAACCTTCTGTTCTGCTATTTCCAACTTTAGTTGCTCAGCAGATTCAAAGGCTAAATTTGAGGCACACAGAGGTCAGTAAAACAAGCTGCCATCCCTGAATTTAAACTGGGTGCTAAAATATTATATTCTGAAATCAAAAGAATATATAGTGAGCAAACTGAAATCATACTAATATGGTCATCTCTGAGAAACTTCACCTTTATTGCTTTTTCCTTTTCCCAGATTCCTCAGCCCCTGACATTGCAGCAGTAGAGAGAAATAATTATAGCACCTGCTGGGGCTGGAAAACTAGCTTTAACAGACTATTTCTTTTAGCTTACTTGGTTTAAGATGGGCTCTATCTTTCACAGCCAGAAAGGTATACTAACCTCTGTTTTATGGGGAGGTTTGTGAAAATAAAATACAAAAAGACCAAACTCTATAAGTTCAGTAAATTTTTATATAAAGAAGGAAATGGGCCCCAAACATGAGCAAGGAAGTTATTTTTCATGTTGTCTGCACAGGCCCAACAGAGTTTATGGTTCTGTATGTGAAACAAGAAGCGCTAGTACCTCCTGCTGTGCCAAATCTCAGCCATGTTATATCATGATGGAGTTTCTGCTCAATATTATACTCGAAGCCTTTTTCTGCACTTACTTGCTAGTTTGGGTCCTGACTGAAGAGCATCTCCTCCCTGAGGACAGATTGGTTTCCAATGCTAACTCACTGAATGTCCTCATTTAGATTCAGTGCCAGAAAGGAAGATTTTGAGTAACTCTTGAGTTTTGTTCTGTTGCGTCAACAGGAAAGTAACACTTCAGACTTTCTGTCTTTGGAGCCATATTTGAAAGCAAAACTAGCTCATGATAAACATTCCTGAAGTAGATTGTGCAGTATATCTCCAGCTGCTTGGTGGAGTTCTTTTTTTTTTTTTTTTCTCCCCTCTAAATGTCAAGTATATATTTGGCAGAGAAGGCAGCATTTGTATGCCACAATATATACCAGTCAATGAGAGCTACCAGGTAATGACAAGGAACGCTCACTAGGCACGTCTTGGGCACTGGCATCCAACTGGGCAGCTATATTAAGTTCAAGAAAGTAGAAATTTCCATCTAAAGCAGTTGATTTTTGTCTGGTTTCTGTCTAGCCTCTTTAGAGTTTTCAACAGTGTGGGCTTAGGATTGCAAGAGCATATTTAGCTATGGTTATCCAAGCTTTTATGTCCTCTAATATGGGAACTTCTGGACCAGAATGTACAAGGCTTGCATTGCTGATTTTGCCAGGAAAGCATGTGCTGTGTGCATATGCCTTGCAGACCCATGCAATGGGATACACATGGTGTACAGCATCTTGAGCATTAGCTGTGCTGTAGAAGTAATTGCTTCATCATCCAGATGTGCAGCCTACAGTCTTGACCATGAGTTCGTTCTTCTGCCAGAGCCTGGTGAGAAGAATAAAATCTTTGCATTACAAATGTTGCCACATTTAGCCACGTCTTTCTCACTTGAAACAAGACTGCTGTAATCTGTTCTGCATGGGGCCGCAGCCTGAGATCATTTAGAAGTGGAAACTAATACAGAATGTCCTAGCTTGCTTATGTCATTCTACAGAGAGATCTCATTACCCTCTGCTAAGGGGTCTGTGTTGGCTGCTTGTGAGTGGAGTGAAAGATGTTGGTTTTAGCTTTGCTGCGCCCTGCCACTGCTGCAGGAATTAGTGGGTGTGAGCTCAGGGGTGGTATGGCCCAGGAAAGGGCTGCAGCTCTGGAACGTGGCCCTTTTTGAGGAAGCAGAGAGAGAAAAAGCTCCAAGCTCATCAAGGTGGAGGCAGGCCTGCTCACTGCTCTTTGTTCAAAGCTATTGCAAACAGCCTTCTCTGAGGTGCAGGGACACTGTTTTGTACTATCTGTGTAGTGTGGTTACTATCTAATATGTGCAGTGATGATGGTGAAATTGCGTGTGCAATTTCCCTTTTGGGTCATCTTCTGGGAGTGGGGGGGTCCTGTCATTCTGTCTTCTGATATTTTTGTTTTTTTCTCCCCTCTTCCATGCTTCTGCAGGTTTTCCAATATCAGCTGCATTTAACTAGCTCTTTTTCTCAAACTACAAAGTAGGTCCAAATTTAGCCAAAACAGGACCAAGTAATAATAATAGCTTTGACATAAGAGAAAAATTACATAGCAGACTGGGGAAATTATGAAAACTGCTCAGAAGCCCTCTAAGAAAGTGTTGGTCATTATTCTCCTCTTCCAAGACAAATACCAGCCTGTCAGGGTACACAGGTAGTGTGTGTTTAGGTTAACTCTTCTCAAAGGCAAAAGAAATCTTGTGGTCTGGTGCTTAAATGGCCATGCAGTCTCATAAAGGAAGAATTTAGCTTCATAATACATTATCAGTGCCGTTCACCTGGGATTAGGCAGGTTCTTCTTTCAACTGGGATTAGGCCGACTGTGAAAGGTTATTTTCACAATCATTTTTTATATTTGATCCATATGCCCTTAGAGAATCTTTATGCATTCAGTGCCTCAGCACACTTTGTTTTCTGCAGTCTAATTTGAATATAAGGCTATAATAAAGCACAGGATGACTGCCAACATGTTTACCGGAAACCTGCTGCTTTATTGGTATTTATTTTTCCATAATGGCATCAATGCATCTTGTCCTCCTGTTGGAGAATTAGGTAGTATTTAATTGCCATTCACCTGGAATATTGTTTTGACATAAATTATATTTAACATTAAATTATAAAATTGAGCTTATTATATTGAACATTTATGATCTGTGATACATACCATGTTTCTACAGAATTAAGAGGCTATTAAATGCTTGGTCACCTTTCATAAGTGTTATTATCAATTATATCCTTAATTATTATTATCTGTCAAGATGAGCTTTATGAATGAGTGCAAGGTAGAGTTGAGAGGTTATGTTTCTGAGTCATTAATTCAAACTCATATGTACTCGGTAGTGTTTGGCAAATTGGTCTGTAACTCTGAATTTTTCACAAAGTGATTTATCCAAACAGATTAAGGAGGTAAAAGGGAGTTAATAATAAAAGGTGGAGTCCTAAGATCCTTTAACTTAAATGATATTTACTTACACTTGCAGGATACTTACTGGTATGTACTGGTACAGGTTTAACTTCACATTTGTGAATCTGAAGAAAGCACAAAGAACAAACTCAGATCAAAGGCACTTGGCAGGAACCCAGGTTCATGACTTCTGTTTTTTTTTCCAAAGAGATGCAAGTGGCAGTGCTTGTGCATGCTCTAAGATCGCTTGTGCTGGTAGAGACTGACTGGATCAAAAGCTGAGGAGTGAAGTCCAACTAAGCTCTCTTAAGACCACCTGTCTGAGAACTGTGGTCATTGAGGACAGAAAGATAGAGATTAGAAAGATGAAATTCTCCTTAGCTGATGAAACACCTTCAGGAAGTTCAAATGAGCCTTCAATTATCCATTTTCAAATGAAGAGGAAATGCTTATTAAAAATTGCCCATAATGAAATTGATAGCTTTTTTTTTTTTTTTTTCCCCTCCTCATTTTGTCAGGAGGGAAGATGTATTCATTTGAATTTTTACCCCAAATGCTGAGCAGGCACATGAGTTCCTGCATAGCTACTGAAGTGCTGCTGCTCTTCATGCCCGTGTTCTCGGCTAGGGATAGGTGTTAAGCCCAAGCCACAGTCTCAGCTTTGTGCTGGTGAAGCAACATCCTTCCATGGGATCCTTCCATCCTTCCTCGCCTTTTTAATTTAGTGCATTATTTGCATTGTACAAATCTATACTCGTACTTTGGGGAAAAATACTGAATACACTGGGAATGCATCTGATTCACAGCTCCTCTGCAGCTGTTGCAAAATGTTAGCTTTGAAGCCATGGTAGGATTTTGTCGATGCAGACAATTCATGCATATGAAGCATATTGGCATTATTAAATGGTTCAGTCTTGACACTGTAAGGCATGGCAACACTATTGTTTCAATCTATGCATAATGGTAATTGAATTATTAATCTTGAACTTAGCATACTGAACATTTTAAATCATCATGTTTCTTTAGAATTAATGCAAGTGAAAGAGAGTGAAACTATTAAATGCTTGGTCACTTTCAATAAGTACTATTATCAATTATATTCAACAATTATTTTATCTGTCAAGATCAGCTTTATGAATATGGAGCCTTCATGGTGTTAATATGCATATGCATATTAAAATATATGAAAAGTTGCTATGCATGAACAGTAGCTGATTTTCATTATTTATAATTCAAATATTTCCATTAAAAAATCCCAACTTTGTGGTTCATACTAAGAGTTAACTGTCAGAAAGAAAATAATGTTTTGGAACCAGTAGGCCTTAGAAAGAATCTACAGCTAATAAAGTAGTGTTTTAAAATAGCCAAATGGACTCCTATAAGAATGTGCAAATTAAAACCTTCAGTTCTTGATGAAACATATAATTTCTTCTGCCAGATGGCATTAGCAGGGCCCAGCTACAACGGTGATGAAGATGATCTGTTTAAAATATCTGAAGTGACTTGTTGCAGTCCAGCTGCCTGATCATCTACAAATTGTTTTTGTCCACATTGTCTAGAAATTGGGTGACCTTGACCGTTTGAAACAAAAATATTCCTTATCTTAGGAAACATAATATAACTACATCAATAAAATTGATTGAATGAATGAATATATACTTTGATCCGGATAACTTTGTTCCTCTCAAACCTGAACTATGTTTCACTTCTCTAGGAACATATTCCAGACATGTTTTTGAGATGATCTCCTTTGGGAGTTGGAGGGGAAGTGCAAGAACTTTGCTATTTTTGTTCATCTGCATCTGATTCAAAGGTTCTTTATCATGCAGTCCCTTATGGAAGGGTGTGCCTAACTACCATTGCCATCTTACTCTAGTTTTGTTAGGAAAAAGACAGCTACAGCAAATCTGTGCCCTTTGTTTAACCTTATGGATAATTGTTTAGTCGTCGGTAAATTACTTGTCTCTTGAGAAGTTGCTCCAAACAAAAGTAAAGGAAACACTCTTAAATTGTGTAATTTGTTCAAGCATTTTGAACCCAAATCTCTAGGGTAAAATGTAGTTATCAGCTTCCACAGAGTTTGAGCCATACCCCCATCTTTTAGGTCAATGGTATTGTTGGACTGGAAGTACTATCAATGTGATCTCTGAAAAAACAACTTGCTGACAAGATTCATGCTTTATACCCATATTCTTTTAGGAAATGGATAAAAGGATTTAATGGCTGTGGCACTTTCCATCCTGAAGATCTGATTTTACTTATTGAGAAACCCCTTTATGACTACATAGTTATTTGGGTGTGAACTGAGTAAGAATGAAATATTTAACAGAAAATAATGGAAAGGGATAAATGACATCGCCCAAAACAAATTTTCTTGATTCATTTGTTATTATTTCTTCACCAGTTAAGTATTTTTTGCTATGTATTTTGATGACTCTACTCATCTTTGTTCCTTGGATAGAATGGCACTTCTATAACCGAAAGGTGTGCAACTCATTTTTCTTCTATTGGCCTGTGAATCTGCCTCTGGGTTTTGTCTTTTTGCTTCCTTTGTAGGTAAAGGCAAGGAGGTTTTTTTAACAGACCAAGCCATAGGATTGAATTGTCAAATAGCTTTAGTATTTCAATAGCTTTCATTTTTTTATTTACATTTTCCATGGATGTTTTCAACTGCTGTCTTTGCTTGGCTATATCTTGGGCGCCTAAGAAATGAAGAAAAGTTGAAATTGTTCTGTCCTCCTCCTTTTTATCTCTACTGTTAGCAACGTGTCTTTGATACCTTTCATATCTTGGGGGGAAAAAAACCCAAATCTTCTTAAGTGTGTATTTTGTGTGGCCTTTTCTCAATTTCTAAACTGATCTCCTACTGGTTTTGCAAGAAGAGCTTGTACTTCAGAAGTAGCAGCCTTCTTAGGAGATGCATTAAGTTCTTACATTCTGCCATACTCAAACTAGTCTTGCTAACTGCGCTTTATGATTACCTCATCTATCTCATGACATTTCATGTCAGATCTGAAAGTACAGCTATTGTGAGCTTCTTGCTCACTAGCATTAACCTTAGAACCGAGGATGACAGACTGTGTAACCTCTTACGTACTTCAGAGCCCTCATTGCACCAGTTTTCCATCCATGAACAGAAGCAGTACATTTTCCTTAACAGCACAAAATACAACTTTAATATTCTTGAGTGATTACAGCTAGTGAGATAAGACACAAAAGACTGTTTTAAAGTGACATTGTCAAGTGCATTTTAGAACTTTAAAAATATGCTCATAGAAGGACACATATATAAAAGAATGAAAAGACGAAGTCAGAAGCAATCAATTACAAAGACTGTGAAAAATCTCAAACACATGTATTTCAAGTAACCTATCAAGTATCTGAAAACCTAATTTCATAGTCAACAGTAATAGGCTATGATGTGTAGAATATACAAAAATATTCATATTATACAACTAATTTTTTTTGACAGTTGCAGCAAAGGCAGACATTGGTAGGCATGTGGTGTGAAGACCCCCTAAAAGTGGTTCATTCCAGTTGTAAAATGGAAGAGCAAAAAACATTTTTTTCCTTTTTTTAATATATTAAAAAGGATTATGCTTTAGTGTAATCCTGTTAAAATGTTGCCTGAATAATCTGCACATTTAAATATCTTTACCATCAAAAATGCTATGAAATAAGTTTAACCTACAGTCTGTTTTAAAGTTGAGTACTCCAAAGCTCAAATCATTTACTATTATGTTAGAGAAAATCGTACTACTCATTAGGAAGAGTTTTTCCCTAACTGTAGATGTGAATGTTATTTGTTTTAGTTTTAAAACAGTTCTGTGAACACTGGATTTTAGACAATACTTATGAATCGCCTGCAGCAAGTAGATTATTGATTATTGTGCACTCTAAACCTGCTTTTGAAGTGTTTGATAGCTCAGCCAAGAATGTGGAATGTGGTGTTTTCCCTCTCAAAGAGTGTTGGAGGAGTATTTCTTCAGAAAATAGGTTGGTTATGCTTGCATGCCTGTTAACAGATACTCATAAAACTGCTATACATTTATGCGACTTCCTGGAAGAAGAAATGCATATAAATATTGCTGAAATATAAAGTAATGTGGACTTTCAAACATATGTGAATACAGTTATTTCTGCTATGGATCAGTTCCAAAATTGTGTGAAGTCAGTAAGAAGATTCCAAAAGATATTTAGACAAGGACCTATTTGTCCATCTATGTTATGTCAATCTTCATAAAAGTTTAATCCAAAGATAGAAATCTGATAATATTTTAATATCTGTTCAATATTGCTATTGATTACTCTTTGATGCTCATTATTCTCCCTTCGCTTTTGGTAGGGCCAAAGAGGGGACTCGGATCCTTTCAATCTACAGGCAGTGCTTGAAATCTCTAGTGGAATTTTGATTTATTGTCAATATTTTTCTCTGTTAGTTCAGACAATCTTGTCTTGGTAAATTTTCAGCTAGTTTCTAAGTGATTTAAACAGACTTAAGCAACATCTAGGTATGAAATGTGCTTCTATACAAAACAAAGATGATTTTAGAAACTAATGCATTAAGTGGAGAAGCTTGTAAGATGTTTTAATTAATCTTTTTAGACAAAGGTGATCTCAATTTATTATAGTAGTTGTTATAACCAGTATGGTTATGTATCTTCTGAAATGGTGTAAAAGTAAAAAGGGCGTTAAATTTTCATTTTGACTTAATCCTCAATCTAAAAGGCAAGCTTCTGTCTTGATTTTTCCAGATGGCTTTTGGAAAGGTATTCAATCAATTTGCACACTCACGCCACTTTTAATCCACAGAATGGAGAGCTCTTGAGTTGTTTTAAAAAAAATATGTTGTCTTTTGAAATAAGGGTTACTTGTGATGTCTCAGATACTGGATATTATTGGTTTGTTGTTTTTCTCTTTAGCTGTATGTATACTGAAATGCAGATCACAGATTATATGTGTGATTTGGAGGTTTATTTGTTTGTTTTAATTGAATTTTTCTCTTTAGGAAAATGAGACCTTTCCAAGCTCTCTGGCAATGTCTTTGGATCCTACTTGGTGTAGGACACAGGTCCTAATGATATGGCAGGTCAGTTCTGTCCAAGGAGCAAGCTTAGAAGCACCTCACTATGACAAACATAACAGCACAATCATAAAGCAATGCAGTAATCAAATGATAGCATGTGTGACTTGCAAGTAATTAACATTGCCATAAAATTTCTGCACTGAATATTAAAAGAAAATTCTAACTATTTTAAAGGTGACTAATGTAGCACAGCAAACGTGCACAGGGCTGCCAGCTGCTGTAGAAGTCTGGCAAGAGCTGTGAAGACTGTGATAATCCACTAACACTTGATATTTCATCTCATTTGATTACACAAATTCTTGCAGCTTTATTTCAGTACAGTTAAATATCATAACTTCGCTTCCATAAACTGGCTTGCCATTTTGATAACATCACAGACCATAACACATTCTCGTCAGCTGTTTTGCTGGTTTTTACTCCTCTGTTGCTCTTATTTCAGCCAACTTAGTGGAATTACTAACAGCATCCAATGCCAGCATTCAGCATCTCATTCTTGCAATGTCAGAATATTATATTAGAGAAGGCATCTTAGTCCAGGATGGTGGAAATCATGGCCTAATGACCCTCTTTGCATGCTGTTAGCAGAGGAAGGAAAAGGAGTTATAGAGGGCTGCTCTGTGTATTATACAAAGGTAAACAGTATTAGCTAATAATATAAACAAAGCAAGCAAATTGATGCTTGAAATGCAGCACACTCATAGCAGTACCAAGATGTGGTGGGTTGTCCTCACTGCCATCCGAATTAGATCTTTTCCTTCAAAGATTGTGGCTCAAACAAGAAGCCTTATGTTGTGTGTTTATGCATTCGGTCTAATTGTAAAGATTTCAAGTTTCCTATGAAATAGAATTTGCTTCTTTGTTCCACTAAATTTTCACCTTCAGGCCATTTCATTTTGGGACAACAGTATTTATTTTAGCACCTGGGACAGTTGGTGACCATTTTCAAACCCTTAGTTTGCAAAATCTAGCTATTAATTAAATACTTAAAAGTATTAAATCATGAAGGGATAATAGTTTAAATGCATTATTTAATATATTTTGATGTTCTAGAGAAAATTTCTCTTTGTAGCTGCTTCTAGCTTCATTAGATTTCTTGAGTGAAACATTTATGTAGGATTATCCTACTTTTTTTTTTATCTGTAATGTAGAAGCTCTGATTGTAGTCCAGTATTTGCCATGGTAGGCCCTGCGTAGGTCTCATTGTCAAGACAGATATTGGCTATGCTCTATAAAATACATGCTGATCTAATTATGTAATGTGATTCACAAAGCCTAAATAGCAATGTTGAATCCTGTTGGAAGTCTTTCTGCGTTTTGGTATTGTTTCAAGGATGTGTGTTAAAGTTATATAATTCTTCAGACAAAGGGAGAATTTATTCAACTGATAAAAGCGCTGCTGTTGACAAGGTCTTTGTGGTATAGTTTTACTGAGTAATATCAGCCTCAAATATGAGGCTTCCAGATTCCGTTGAATTTGTGATTACACATTTAAAATCAATTGAAATTTGGTAACTACACAGTTAAAATATGTACTGAAAAGAGCAAAAATACTTTTTTCAGACTCAAAACTTCTATCAATGTATTTATTAGAGCTTTACATTACAGAGATTATAATCTATCTGCTGCACTCAGAATTTGGGTTTTGTTAATACTTGATTGAGAGGCACTACCTAAATATAGTAAGTAATAGAGAAAAATATTATATAAAAAGAGCTTTGGTCCTAATACTAATAATATAATGAAAAGACTAATTCAAAAATTAGTCTTTTAATGCAGTATCTCAGAGTGGCTCAAGTAAACAGGAGACAAAAATGATGGCGCTCATTTAAAAATCCCTAAAATCTTTTTTCTTATTAAAAAAACATCTTGCCACCTCATGACTTAAAACAGTCTAAAACCACATTTTAAATACACTGTATGTGAAGAAAGAAATTGCTGGCCAGCTGAGACCATGTAGACTGAATTTCAACCTGGAGTGAATTTGACAGCTGAGTTATTGCAGCCAGTGCTGTAATAACAACATTACCGCCCTGACTGGATACATACATGGAATATTCTATACACAGGAACCTATTTGCAATTCAGAAAACTCAGCTTGAACTTTAAGCACCAGTGAAATGGATTATAGCTTCACAGTGATACGCTGGAGCAGGTTCTCAGTGGTTCATGCTGCCTCTTGCTCAGTCCTGACTGAAAACTTAAGGCAGGACTGAGCAAGATTGTTTTTGGAGAAATCACCCCTCTCTTTGCTGCTATAAAATCATCCCTGTATGTGGCTATCTGAAGAGATGCTTTTGCCTTCAGAATTTAGCTCACTGACCTAAAGGGACTAAATGCATTGACCCCAGGAAGTTACTGAGAAAGAAGCTCAAACTACCTCCAAAAAAACTCAGGCACGTACATGTATATTCTGGGCAACACACTTCCAATTATACATATGCAAAAGGAGTAAGGTTTTTAAAAAAGTAAGTTTCCATAAAATGGACTAACTTTGATAGAAATCATTCTCCTTGGTACTGCTGCTTTGCCCTTCCCTTCTAACCTCTCTGCCAGTGCTTGTGAAAGCAGATTTCTGCATGGCTGAAAAGCTCTTCTGTCTGCCTTAGTCCCTCACTTCTTAGGATACGTGATTTCACTGCGGGCTAAGTGGGCTGCTGAATGGATGTAGGGAGTCCCTGGTACCAAGCTTAATTGTAGCTTCACTGTGAAGGAGCCTTTCAATTAGTGGACTACAGACAATACCGAAGTATTTTATATCTTCCCTTCTCTAGAAATAGCACATCTTTATTATGCTGAAATGTTTCCAAAGAAAGGAATCATGTGGAATTTGTTCTCATCAATTGAGTAGCAACATCCCTTCTCTATTTTAAGCTCTATGCATATAATAATAGTGCCTTGATACAAATGAAACTGCATACTGCCTGCTTTCTTTGTAGCTGTCCTCATCTATTTTCAGGATTACATTTACAAAACTCAGTTATTTCTGTCATTTTCAGGATGAAAAGTCACCTTTTGAGATATTCTTCATGCATTCTTTTATTTCACTTCATTATCTTGGAATTTGTGTGAAACTCATGATGAAACCTTGAATCAATTCTTGGTATTGGCCTGAATGCTGCTTTTATTTTCGTAGCTCTGTCTGTTGTACTTCCACGTGTCTGATGCTCAGACTGCATGAAAACACAAGCTGCTTTTCAGCAGAGGAAATGTTAGTCCTTCCAGAGAGGTCAGTGATATTATAGGTTTGGAAGAGAAAAAAGTGTTGACCCACAAACAAAAAACCCCACAAAATCCCTGTATGGAAATGACCAAAATATTTAATTTGCTGTAACTCTATTCTTCATTTTAGAAAATAGGAACAAATATCAAAAAGCTGGCCTTTAAATCAGAAATGCCTGCAGGCAGATCTAACTTGCAAACTGAGCCTGTACTACTATAATAACCTCACATCACAGGAAACCACTAACACAGACACTGACCAAAACAGTTGTGTCTTTGCGGTGGTTTCAGTGTAATTGCTCTAATGAACTCATGCAGTATTAGGAAAGTTTCCATGTACAGTAATTCACTATTTAAATCATTGGGTGCATACAATGGGGTTCTCTGTCTATTCACATGTTCTTAGAAGCCCTTTGCATAACTGTTTGGTTAGTAACCCAGCCTGCACTTTCCAGGAGCAAGTGTGCTGTGGTTAACTGTAAAATATGGCATGCCATTTGGGAGGAGAGAGTAGGGCTAAATGAGCACAAAGAAACCACAATTTTAGATCACTTTGAAAGTTTCCCCTCACTCCATGTGGCCTGACAGAGAACCCTCCACAGCTGAAACCATTTTCTAATGTGCTGTGAATTTCTGCTAGAGGATCTGCTGACAGCACGGGGATGTCTTGTGCAGTCCTGCCCCAGAAGCAGGTGCCTCTTTCTGACTGCATGACTCCACAAGGAGGGTTTTTTCTAGTTTTGCTAACGCATAGTGTTGGTTAATACTGCATATAGGGAAGAAGTGCATGTATTGAGGCATACAGAGGTATGGGCTCCTCCAGGATTCCCAGGATTGGTGTTTGTTTTGCCATTGCAGCTTTTTTAAGTTATTGCAGAAAAGTACCTGGAGTTAAAGCCTTTCTGAGTGACCTTGATGTTATGCTACATGTTTTGAACCACAAAATATATATTAAAGATATGAAGGTGTTAGGCCAAAAGATCGCAATATGAAATAATCTAATACTGAACTTTCTTTAATGTGTTTTATACCACCGCAACTTAAATAGGAGAGGAAACATTTTAGAGAAGCAGCGAGCTCACATTTGTGTCTAATAAATAGCAAGTCATTTGTCAGGCTTTTGTGCTTTTGTCATGAACATTGCAAGAATCAGCTGAAAATTAACCACCCTCTGCTGCTATTTTTAAATTCCAAATATTGGTTTAATGTGATCCAGTTCCTTCGAAAATGACCATAGAGTATTTATCCTTTAGATAAATGTCTATCATCAGCTTAGCAGTGTGGGGCATATTTGTTCTTTGAGACAACACTAAATTGTGCTCTTGTTCTAAGAACATGCTGAACTCTATTTATGATCGCTCTTTTTTTTCTTTTTTTTTTTTTTCTGCCATTGTAGAAGGTCTCTCCAGTGATAGACCATGGTAAATTCTGACCAAAAGGCAACTTACTGTCACTATCAAGAAGGCATATTTGACAAGCTTTGACCTCTTTTTGAGTTTTATTTAATTCAGTGAATTTATACTGTTGTTATTGCAGAAGTAATACATGTGGAGGCATTAATGCACAGAGAAATTGTTACCCCTGGTGTATACTTTTACTCCAGTTACATGTCACTGAATTAAACAGCAAATTTGCTACAAATCAATTATCATCAAATTGTATCTTGCAAGTGGTCATCAATATTGATTTTCTTTTCAAATGGTAAATTTTATTTTTTAACTGATTCATCCATGGAACTCTATTCTTAGAAAAATAACTGATAAAATTACACATTGAAAGAAGCATCGTTTTAAGATTGCTGAAAGTGGATTAAAGTATTTATCCTGGGATTAGCATTATAGTGTTCGGTACTCTCATGAGTTTAGTTAAATACTTGATATAACTCATCCATAAATTTAAATTCCCTATTGATTCTAATAAAAAATAGACATTTGATAATAGTAACATACTTTATATTGAAATTATCTCTATTCAAATTGACTTGGTAAAATAACCTTTGTTTTACAATTGAAAATAGGAGGAAAAAAAAAAAAACCTAAGTAAATGTTGACAATAATTGGTAATACTCAGCGTTCACCTGAACTCAAACTATTATATCAATACTTAATATTATAGGAAGCCTCCCCGCATGTTAGTTATGCGACACTGAAGGAGTTGGTATAAATTATATACCAACAATGTGACTTACTGTATATGTTAACAATCTGAAATAGTCACTAACTTCTCAGTAATTTGACTGAGAAGAAATAAAATTTGAAAAAACCTGGATAAAGACGGGGTATTGTAAACCTATATGTAATTTTCACTTACTCCTGTCTAGAGAACATGACCCTTTCGTGTAGTCTCTGTTAGGAGACCGATACATGTCAGTATGCTTATGTGGATAGCTTTAAAATAAGATTCTTACTTGAAAATCAACTTGTACTTATTTATGCCATTTTTAAGATGATTATTTTCTCTCTGAGCGCTATTTTTCTGTGAGTTCCCCTTGTTTTCACCCCTTGATGGCAGTTAAAACAACTCAACTTTTCTGGTGCTTATGTTTGACTGAAATTAGTTTCAAAGTTACCTTTAAGGGTATTGCAGCCAGCACATCTAAATTCATTCATGGATTGTTAGGGGCAGAAATAATTTGGTAGGTCACAGTAAAAATACTGTGATTTAGATGATCAGCCATAATTAATGAAAACAGCCTGGGGAGCCTCAGTATTCAGCATGCATATACAGGACCCTATCCACTTCCAGGCCCTTAATGGGGACCTTCCGTATCATCCGTGAAATACGTGATCAGTTTTGAGGGTTGCACTGCATGAGGAATTGTTTTTGGCTGATGATACTTTAAAAGGTTATAAATGCAAGTCCTTTAAGATCAAGACTCCTGCAGATACTAATGCTTGAGCCTACCTATACAAATGTTAAATAGCCCCACTCTTTTGCTAGCTTTTACCTTCTCACGGCTAAACACACATGTATAACCTAAAAGGCCTAGGACTATATTGCTCTTAAGCAAGAGGTGCAAGGTTCAGATACGGAAACAACAGAATATTGCAATGAGTTCTGCAAGATGTGACGTTTCATGTGGTAGACGTTATGCAGGAACAGGATTGTATCTAATGGCTTGGGTTACTTAACAGAACTTACCAGAACTTGGATCTTATGGCTTGGGTTCCTTTGAGGCTGGAAAGCGGGCTCTCCTCTGCCTTCCTGCCTCCTGGGCTTTTATTCTGGGATGAGTAAAGGGATAGAAGCAAGAACTTCAGACCTCAGCCAAAAAATCAGATATTAGGGACTTTCTTGTGTCCCTGTCTTAATTAATTTAGTACCAAAATGCATTTGAATGTGGAATGCCTAAATACATCCTGCCTGTGGAGTTGTTATTGGATAACATAATTGTAGTTACTCCCACAGTGCAACTTCTTACTGTGTCAAAACATGTAGATATGGCTTCTTAAAGGAATAGATGCTTTTCTAAAAGTTTATGGTTGGATGACATGAGTTACGTGCAGGACCCACAAGAGAGGATGGGTAACCTATAGAGCAAGCATAGTCTGTGGTGCTGCTGCAGTAATTAAAAACAGCTGACAAGGTTAGACTTGCAGGCAGCCTGTCACTGCTGTGCAAGCACTGGCAGAATCACTAACTAGACTGGGGGACAAAGCATACCTGAAGGGTATTTAAGGGATTGGTAGAGGAGGAACAACTGTAACATCTATTTGCTCCTTGTCTATTCCAAACAATACTGAGGCCAGCCTTTGGAAGAAGGCTGCAAGCTTTTCCTGTTAGACCAGTAGTCGCTGCACTGCAAGAGACACACGTTAGGAATGGAGGTAATAAAGATGATAATAGAAAAAAAATACTGATCTTGCATAAAGCAAAAATAGCCTATTCTCAATACAGCAGTGAAGAGTATGAACATATTGCAAAAACATAAAACTATTCCAGACCTTGCCTAGAATTCTTGACATTCATATTTATTTATGCAAACTGCATTAATTTAAATTCTTTGCAGGCAGGGCACATGAAAATTTTGAAATTAAGTTTATTTTTGCAAGTGAATGAATTTACTCTTCAATATTAACATATAAATATACTGGCCTTCACTGATGGCTAGGAGAGTGGGAACGTCATTATTATTGAGAAGGATTCTCTATACACGGAGAACTTGTGTTAAAGTTGTTTAGTAACTAAAGATAGTTACATGCTTTATTTTGCATAGGAGTATGCTATTGATGTCTGAAGCTGCTGTTGTGTATGTTAAATTTTCTACTTCTCTTCTTCTTCCTATAAGCAGAAGTATAAAATATGCCACCTTTGACATGCTTTAAATTTAAACTCAGTGGTTAGAAAAATGATGAGTGGATCTAAATTCAGACAATGCTAAGTTAGAGTTTGAGCATTAATTTTTCCCTTCCCCCCAAATGCAACTGGGATTTATTTTCTTCTTCACCCAGGATGTCAGAAAGCTTGCAAGATGGATTTCCTTTGCTTCCATGCGCTCTCCCTGTGTTGCAAGTCAAGTCCTCACTACTAGAAGTAATTGGAGGGCTCAGGAGCCTTTCATCTCTGTCATGTCTTTAATTCTTTAATTTGGATGGATTTGAGTACTTTAAAGGGAATGGGGCTGTATTAAGTGAAGAGAAATTAGGTGAAGAGTGGCCTAGATAAATCTAAGGCAGGTATTTAGAGTGAGATGTTAAGCATGTTCCTGGATGGTGGTGGTTGTTTGTGGTGAAAGTTACACTGTTGGTTTTGGAGGGTTTTTTTTAAGAGGAAGTTGTGTATATGGAAACTGGTGTCCTATGTGGGAGATATTGGGATCACAGCACAAAAGTGACAACAAATAAAGTCAATATGCCTCTCTTCAGTCATGCAGTGCTGGCCTCAACCAGCTTTTCAGAAACTCACTGCTCTTCTGTGAAGGTCAGCACTGCAGAACTGGTGTAAGGATCCAAAATGTGTACTGCCATGGTCTGGCCTGTCGTGATCAGCAGAATGATGTTGAAAGATGAGAGAACAGCTGACTTCCATTCCCCAGTTCCTAAGTGATGGTGGTCCTTCTTTTATCCACTTAGTTCAGCAGACCTGTGGTAGGGGATCACATTACACCATTCTAAACACTATGGTCTGTAGGGTAAAAATGAGCAAAGTCTCTGCATATGAACTAGAAAGTAAAATCAGCATTTTTTTTGGCAAGAGTGTGGTTATGCATGGATTGCTACAAAGATGCTAACAGCAAAAGTGCAGGCCTAGGAGTGAGTTTGCTTGCTCATTTTTATTGCCTATTGCTGCAAAATGTATTTAGAAGTCCTTTGTGCTGAGTATATCGTACAGATACCGACACTCATGTTCCCAGTTGTTTGCTGCTGCTCAGCTGTATTTTGACAAATGGAGAGAAGTGGCTTGTGTCATGGATATTGACAGCATCAATCACGGGGATGTCATGAAGTGAGAAGGGGCCATCATGAGGAGAAGGATCCATGAGTGTTTATGTTCATTCTGCTTCTCCATATTTCACTGTCAGGAAATGTTTGGCTGCTTAAAAAAAAACCCTTGAAATTATCCCTTTTGCTTTGCTTATGACCAGAGAAAGTGACAGAAATGCTTTCTGCTACAAATATTGATCTGAGTGGACATTAGTGCTCATTAGAAGGAACTGTTCTCTATGAATAACAGAGCTTGGAAAAAAAATGCCTGGAGGGAATTACCTAATGGACTCATTCCCATAGATTCACATGCACTGGCATTGCCTATGTTTTAGTGCTCATCACAGCTTCCTCGCTGTGCAAAAAGCCCACAGCAAAGATGGGACAAGTCCTCTTTTGCCTGTAGCTTTACAGGAAGACAGACACCATTTAAGAAAGCAATACGAGCTAAGTGCACCCTACTAATGAGTATTGAGCCATAGGTAGGCAGCCATGTGCTCCCAGCAATGACTGCTTAATGTAAAAATGGTGATCACTGGATTCAATCCATGTGTTGAATGTGACCTTACGTGTAATGGTGTTTTGCACGTCAATGCCGGTCTCCAGTGTGATTTGCAATTTGTGTCAACCTGAAAATCCCCATGTATGTGAGGGTGTGCATTGTGGATATTCATGCATACTGTGCGGTTACTTGTGCAAACGTGATGAAGAGAAAGTGAAAATAAACTCTAAACAGCCAGCAAAATCGATTTAATCTTTCTTGTCATAGTCGAGAAGAAGCCTGTTTAATTCCAGAATTTCAAATACATCATTAAACTTGATCTATCTAAAGAAGAGAATTATTAAAACCTAGAAATTCCTACGCCTTCTGTATTTTCACTCTAAACTGCTTTTCCATCTGTCACTGGCACACAGACAGACTCAAAGGTTTCTAAATACATCTTTTCTCATTCTTCTTGTTTATAAGTATTAGAATACATAACAGGAAACCCAGATCCTGCAGTGCAGTTACTAAACGTAGGCAAAGTAAGGTGCTGGGCTTTTTTATTTTTTTAGGGGGGAGGGAGAGGCTCTTTATTTTCGATCATGTGTTTTTCCAATAGTGCTTAAGTATCTCATATATAAACATTACTGGCTCCTTTAAACCTGTCTGCAAAGAAAAGGACTAGTCTTATCAAGGCTGCATATAGAAATAAAATAGATATATTCCCAAATAATACAGAACACTTATGTTAAATTGAGGGAAACATCCCCTGCCTGGCTCTTGAGAACTCTCCTTTAGTAATACGCTAAGATCTGTTTTTTCTTTCAGCAGTGTGTGGGTGTAAGCTTAAGGGAGCTTGACACTGAATCTGGCTCAGACATCGTGTCAAATCATAATTACATTTTTGACCAGCCCATCTGTTTTAAGTTATCATAATTCCAAACCATTAGTCAAATTCTTTGCTGTTGTACATCCTTTTGTTTCTAATGGTCTTAATCCACTGGCTCTTTGTCATTCACTAACCTAGCATTAGCACTGTCCCTCTCTGGCCATGCAAAGGATGCATCACTTTTTTCAAACTAGGATTTATAGAGCTATTCTGACTTTTGCCACTTTCGACAACTCCAGAAGGACACAGTATATTTTAAAAGGTATAATTCTGGTGGTGGTACAGTACAGCACAAGTCTGTAAGATGGTTCTTGAAAACCAAAGTATTGTTATAATATATCATTATCTGGACATTTGTCATAGAACAGGTTTTCATAATAAGCTTCAAAGAAGGTGGAAGCCCAGATCTAAGCTTCAGGTTTCTCAGAAGTACTTCTATAAGAAGAGCTTTATATTCTTTGCACTTTGACCAGTAATCTCCACATGACCATTAATGTTGAAATAAAACTGGTTTCTCTCTCTGACAATATGAGGTAAAGCTGAAAAGACTGATTTTTACATCTTTTATTCTATTTTATATCATTTAAATTCCTATTGCTTCCCTGAGTTTTCCTTACTCTGTGCCTTATAATATACTGAAATTAGAGGTTGGGCATAATTATCTGTAAAACACCAGCCCCCTTTCAGTAAGTTTGTTGAAGATAAAATATCAAACTTAAACCAGGTTAAGGAGCTTGTGCAGAACACAGTTTGGACCTGCAAATCACTTTTTCATCTTGCACTCTGGTCATTAAGATGGGTCTTTTTTGCAGTGTTGCAACATGGGCAAGGCCCATGGTTGGTCCCCACACGCAAGCTGAAAGAGAAGCTGCTTGTTCATAAGTCACATCTCTAGGAGATTTAACTCTAGGTCTTTGAGTACCTTGTATCTCCAGAGAGGCTGAGTAAATAACAAACAATGAATTCCACTTAATTATCTTAGATTTTTATATGCAAATTGACACATTTTTAAAGTATTAAATAAAAAGCAAACCTTGTCTTATTTTTATTCTTTTTGGCCCTCACTTTTTTTGGTAGTGATAACTAGAGAGATCATCAAAAATGTGTACAAGTTTTTTTTTTAATTTTTTTTGTATTAGCCAGGAGGAGGGTGACCAGATAAATATCTTCACAATAATTTTTTCTCCATCTATATTAGAGAACACCTACAACAGGATAAAATTCCTCATTTTTTTTCAAGTAAGGATATCTTTCTATAGGTAGTGTATATTTGCTGGGAAGTGGCTTAGGGATACTGAGAAATCATGTTACAGGTTAAAGAGTTTGGGTTTTTTGGTTTTTATTTTTCCCTCCCGCTCCATTGAGGAATATGTTCATGCTAATCCTAAAAGTCTTAACCATGAGATATCACAAGGATATCATTATTGACTATGTCTACTGTCTGCAGTTAGATATTTCATCTTTCTCTTTCATGTCTATTTGCAATCCTGGTTTTGTGCTTTTTTGTTTTGTTTTGTTTTGTTTTGTTTTCCACCCTAGAGAATAAGTAGTTTTAGATATATGCAACTAGAGTACCAGGTGGTCTTTCAACCTAGGGGTCAGACAAGTGAACTGACATAGCATTTTTAAATATGCTGCTTTGTCAAGACGATTGACAGTTCTCCTGTTATGTACATAAAACTGCATATTGCGATGAATGCTAACTTGGTTGTCAGGAGTAGTTTCACCATTCTTTTTAGCCTGTGTCATGTAAGATTCCTTTAAGCAACTAAAAAAACAGCCATAATCCATTTGATTTTCTGTCTTCCCATGAGGAAAACTTTTGACAGATGATAAATAGCAACTGCTGACAATCATCAATGTGAAGCTATCATGCTTTTACATTAAATACAAAAACAGAGTTGTAAAGTCACTAGGGATAAGACTTTTGACACATAAGAGACAAATATATAATCCTCAGAACTAAATCACTATTGGGATCTAAGGAAGTGCAACAAAGCACAGCTGCTTTTAGAATCTCACAAAGTCAAGCTAAAGCTAACTTTGATATCTGGAATTGTATGCCTGTTCCAGTCCAGAGTGTCTTGCTGTTGAGCCATAAGCTACTGTTCTACATGCAAACATCAGTGGATGTGTGCACAAAGTAGAAAGACACTTTGCAGCCCTGTCTTGTTTAATTAGGGCCAAAAAGGGACCAGCATCAGAATAAAGGATCGTGTTTTCTGAGTGAATACAAAGTGTCACCTCTTTTAACAGTAGAAAGCCAGACATACTAGTCATATCTAAGTGCTCTGTTCTATATTTCTTGGTTCATGCTCGTGTTTTACCTGCTTACTCACAAAAGACCAAAAAAAAAAAAAAAAAAGGCAAAAAACCCCCCAGTAAATTATAGTACATTGTCCTGGTTGGAAGTTTTAGCAAAAAAGCATCTGAATTATAGTTCTCTCTGAGTGTTTTTAAAATTTCTGTCTCCGAATGGCAGAGCACTGTCAGAGTACTTAGCATTTTAGCATTTCTAGCATTTTAGTTGGGATAATCAGAGTTCTTTTGAGGCAGAGGTCAGCTCCTTGGGGCAGATAAATTGTGTGGCTGAGCTGGTAAGACCTAGCACCCATGCTTCAATTTCCAATGAGAAATGCCTCAAAACTTCATAAGCCTCACTGGCCTAAAAGAGCACATTTTTATCGTAGCTATAAGGAAATCCATCTTTTTTTCCCATCCAGGAGGTTCTAAGGTATAACTTGTATCCTGTGGAAAAAAAAAATCTCATAACTTAGCCTTTTTTAACTAGGTAGTCTATAACTATTTACTGAGAATCTCTGTATTATCTCTAAAACGACCCCTGTTTCACATTCAGGAACAGCCTTCAAAGCAAAATTTTCTCCATTAAATTCAGTGACCTATTCCATGTAGATATTAATAGATGGCAAAATCCTTTTTGCTTTTAAAATCTGTAAATGTGAATGGTCTGTGTATTCACTTCAAAAATGTATTTTATGTCTATGACTTTCGAGATGTTTTAACTTGGATTGTTTACATTAAGTCAATAGAAAAGAAAGCTTAGGGAGATAGTAGTCAATACCATTTGTATCTGTTAGATAAAAAATTGCTTGCATTAGTGTTCCATCATGTCTTAATGTGACAAGCTTGAAGTTAAGAAGGAATCTATGGAATAGATAATTTAAGCAGAAGTACCCAAGTGTAACAGACAGCAGAGAAACTGCATTTCCAGCTTGTGAAGTCTCAGAGGAGGAGGAGTTTTTCCTTATAATAAACACAGCATCTACCATCAAACATAGTCTTTCATCCTTCTGGGACACTGACCGTTCACGTTTCCAGCTGGAATAGGCTCCTCCTTTGTACTGCTAGTTTTGGCTCACTTTTCTCCCAGGAGCAAGCCTATTAACAAAGGCATTTTTGGCATCAAAAGATCTAGAAGGAAAGCAAACTAGAACAATTTTTATGGTCTGTATATTATTTCATCCTATTTTAATATATGTGCTGAATGCATTGTTACTCGCTTAAGGTTATAAGAACTGAGCAGAATTTAAATCTTTTCTCTACTAGATTCATGAGTTCCAGGTTTTCCATAGCTATTTGTGTTTTTGTAAGTTATGCAGTCTGCCAAGGTTTTCAGCTTCCTAAATAAGCCTGAACAAACCAAAAACCTCAGTGAGTCTCTCCAGCAAGGGACTCTGATTCCTCCTAGTGTGTTTTGCTTCCAGCCAAAAAGAGAACCTTGACTCCATTTGCCTGGCATAAGACAACTCAGTTATGATGCTATTACAGGAAGAGATGAGGGGAAGTAGATAGTGATACGACCATTCAAAATAGCATCAAATGTCTCTTAACAACAATAACAATAGACCAAATTTTTTAATTGCCTGTTTTCCTAGGAACTAGTATTGTGAGAGTACCTGGGACATGTCTGTGACATGTGAGTGTGTTTGTCTTTT
>JAUBOD010001108.1:1143774-1283461 GCA_032353885.1 Nothura maculosa | reverse complement strand
TTTTGAGATGTACAAGAGCTGGTGGATGTTAACATGAACTACCATTTCTTTTTATCTAACATAGTCATTCCTCTAGTCTACCTTTATGTTTTTATTGATTTTCACTGTTAGTGTGCATGCTGTTGCTAAAATACTTAGGTGCTTCAAAGCCAGCCGTACATTCCCCAGGGAGCACAAAGACCCAGAAACTCCCCAAGATCGTAAGAGAAGTGACTCTGTTGCAACAGTCTCCCATGACTTTTATCATGGAAAGCTTTGGAAAGTCTTTATGATGGAAAGAGCAACTTCCTGCTGAACACTAATGAGCAGGACTTAAAACTAATTTTTACAAACCTCAGATTGCATTTTCAAAAGGACATTCCGAGATTTTTTCCTCTAACTTGGCTTCTTTACATTAGCACTCTTGCACTGTTGCATACATAGGGCTTAGATCTTGAAAGTCCAAAATGTTCAGGAAGGAAAATATGGGAAAAACTAATTTATTATTTGCTGTATTCTTAATGACTTTAAGAGCAGTCAATGCAGTGTGTCTTTCAGGGAAGAGGAGATGAGAAACAATTTGATTTATGAAAACATGCGCTTCACAAAAATGAGATAATATCTTCCTCACAAAATTGTCCTTCCTGTTGATTTTTTGGTGATTGTTGTTTTTGTCAATCCAGTCTTTATTGACATGGGATTTTGATATGCCCTGACTGAGCAGGAACTACTTGTGAACCCTCAAAATGCATTTATTTGTATCCATCTGTTGCATGCAACATCTCAAAATTAATGTGTAAAGAGAAAAAAATCTGCTCTGTTATACACTGTCTGCTTTATTAAGACTTTTCAATGCAGTAAATGTTAGAAAAACAGCTTCACACTTTTCTGTATATTCTTTTTAAATTTGTTCCTCTTATAAGAGTTAGAAATAGAATGGATTTAGTAATGGGGATATGCAGTAATTTAATAGAAACGCATGTGCGATGTTATCTTTTCTTCTAACTCATGTTTTTCTTTCTCTGAAAAAGAAATCTGACAATATTTTAATTCCTAAAGACTGAACTGGAAGAGGAAGAAGTGATCCAAGTCATTTTAACAACTACTGCATATCACTACCTAGAATCAATATTAGGATATTGAATGTTATATGCAGCATTTCTAGTAAAAACACTTTGGTATGTTCCCATATAAACCATTCACTACCAAACTGTTCTTTCAGATTCTTGAATGATTTTAATCTGTAATGTCTAGAGGTTCAAAGACAAGGATATAAGTAAAATTCAGTAAAGTCTTGAAAGGTAAGTAAATGGTTAAAATTTTAGATAGCAGTTGGTGGATTTTTTTCCCTCTGGAGTTAGTTATTTAAGTATCCGTTCCTTTCCATGGTCAGTCTGTAGTAGACATCTCTTTGCATATTTTAAGTGCTAAAAAAATCTGTCACTAAAGACCTAATCAAGCTCTCATGCAAATTTTGACACATTTTCAGCTTTAAAATTGGAAATATTTGCATATATAAACATGAATATATGTCTTTCTATATTTGGACCTATCTGTTTTGTAGAATAGAATAGAAGCTTGTGGAATGAAAACTCATCGCAAGTCCTGACAAATAGTTACAACTCTTACACGTTTACCCCTGGTCTACTACATCACCAAAGCTCATGCTTAACTATAATTAAATGAGTTATTTCATTGAGCGTGCCGCTAAGTTTACTGATAATGTTTCAAATTAAGCATGTACTTACATGCTTCACTCAATTGAAGCTGCAGCCTCTTATAGATGTATTTCTAATAATTTCTGCAGCGATTTTAGTTGCACATTTGCTGTTGATGTTAGCATGAATCAACTTTGTTCAATTTCTTAAAAATCTAATGGGTTATAAGTTCAATTCTAAGTATTTTTTCCTGTGGAACTCTTGCTAAGTTTAATAGGATGTTTGCCTGTTAAAAGTTCAGAAGCAGACTCTAAATTAATCCAGCCTGTTTTTGAGTACTTAAAATAAACAGATCTGCAATCTGTTTTGGCAAAGTATTTTATTGTCTATCCCAATGACTTTTTGTACTTCCTAATATCCAATTTAACATTTTGTTTTAATTCAGTATCAGGCTGTCATCAGTACTTGTCCTTCCTCTTAGGATGAAATACAACACTGTGATGATTTGTAAATCATCTTTCTGAAAAATCGTTAATGCTGAAGCTGCCTAATCATTCTTCAGATTGAATATTTCATCCTCCTAGATGGGAAGACATTTTTATGTCCACCTATTGCTTTATTTCATTCTAGTGATGTCCTTTCTATAGTGTAATGTGTTGATCAGAATTGCACACAATATCCCACATATGGCCTCTTAGCATTCTTTTATGTAGTGCCAGAATGCTTTCCATTGATAAATTATAATTCCCTCTTTATTCTTTCCCGTCTACCTTATCCAATTTCCTGCCCTGAACTTTTGTTTGCCTTTTTATTATTGCCAAATATTGTGTGTGATTGTGGAAAACAGTTTATCTTATTCCCACTTTCTTTTCCTGGTCTGTATTCCGTGCTGTGCTTTAATTTAGGTTTCAGTCTCTGTGATTATTTTTGGTCCCTAGTCTCATTACCTTTTACTTCTTTACATGGAATTACATAAACTACTTAGCATCCCATAAGCCTAATTCTATCCAAATCATTATGACTTTGTTTGCTCTGTTCCTCTGTATTTACTAGTACTCAGCTCTGTGTTATCAGCACATTTAGCCACTCTTGAAAGGATGTCCTCCCACAAGGTCATTTTGCCATTAGCCCAACATAAGTGGTCCGTATGTGATCACTTGCTACATTTTCTTGCTTTGTGGTGTCCTTTCCTGGGACAGCCACATGCCAGAGGGATGGGAATGAGGCTTCTTTCTAAAGTATATGCAATATAGGCTTATTCATTCATCTTATGCATTTCCATGGTCAGATGGCATTGGAGAATCGGAGTTAGAGTCAGGTGGAGGGAGAAGGAAGTAGCCAGTTATGTTTAGAAGTGGATTCTAATTTGCATTTAAATTTTCCAGATGTTGGAGGGTAGAGCTGAAGGATTAACGAAAATAAAAATGAAAAAATGTATAATAATAAAAGGGCATCCATGGTTTTCAAAGCTTAAGTCTCACTGTCTGTACTTCTGATTTGAGGTTTGTTAGGACATGTAGCTGATGACCTTAACTTGAATCTCTTTTATGTAAAGTTAGCAGTTTGTCAGAAACATGTTCTTTTTTAGAACTCAGTATTCCATTTTCACCTGCCCAATATGCTTATTCCTTTCAACATCATTTCTACCTAGGTTCTCTCACTTTGATTTGATCTAAGTGACTTCAAAGGAGGAAAAAATGGTGGAGAATCTAACCTAGAGGTGTAAGAATGGTGTTTGGATCGCATAAATGGTGGCTGACACTGGAAGTTACTTTCTGGTATGGTTTAGATCTCCTCTAAATTAAGTGTCTTTGAGCAACCTTGGCATGTCTGGGGGATAAACCGGAGGAATTTCTGGGCGTAAGCTGGAGGAGTGGCACGACTGACATAATTCCGATTAGCTCCACGAAGTGACTTATTTTGTGCCTTACACTGCTGTAAGCAAGACCGGGATCAGGCAAATAGAACATGCCAGGGAGTTTTCTATAGACCTCAATACAGACGTATACCCTTCACATAAAACAGACAGGCAAAGAGACAGTATGGCTACAGAGGGAGAGCATAAGGTTCATTTAGCTGAGAGCAAAATGAATTCTTTGCCAAAGTATTCCCCAAAGAAGGGTAAGGCAACATTCCAGAAACTGCAATACACTCTCCTTGGGGAGAAGTGAAATGTTAAAAGGTTTTACCATCATGCTAGAGCAGATAATTAGGCAATTATGACTATTAACTTTGACAGAGCACCAGGCTTAAATGCATTAGATTCCCAAATTTTGAAGCGGATAGCTATGAAAATAGGAGGGTCTTTGGTGAGTGTTTCTGAGAGCTCACTTAAGAAAGATTAGCACCAGAGACCTAGAGGGTGCAAAAATAATTCCTGCATCTTTGTGAGAAACAAAGAAAGATCCTGTAAAAGACATTGAGTAGTAAATTTGTGTTCAGCAGGAGTGTAGGTATTATTAGAAACATTGATAGGAATTGCCTCACAAATCCACTTAGCAGTGTATAATTTTAGCAAGGCAGAATCAAGCTGAGTTCTCAAAACCATTGTTAGGTTTGTTAACTAATATGATTTCCTCATGTTACTGTGAGATTTCAGGAGCATTTTCTGGTACTGTCAAGCAAGAACAAAGTTTCTGGATCCTGAAGTGTCTCCTTAGCAGCTGATTGCTGCAGGGATGTGTGAGGTGTTCGTTTCTGCTTTCCCCTAGGGCATATCAAATCAGAAGTGCGGATGGTGTCAAAAAGAACAGCTTCAACCAAACTACCACAGTGTAACACAGGCAAGCGGTAGGAAGAGACACAGCTCCATCCAAGCCTTGTGCTCACCACAGAACAGCGTGTGTGGGGACAGATAAATCCCTCTCAGCAAAAAGCAGACGCCTCGTGCTACATGATTCATCACTGTTGTTTAAGAAATGCTGTGAGTGAAGAGATGCATCTCTTGTGCTAAGTTTCTGATAGAAATTAGATGCCCAAAATCTCAACAATTTTTGGCTTGGTAGCCAAAGCTAAAACTCATGTTTAGTTTACTCTCTCTCAGATTCAGTTCTTTGAATATGTAGAGTGACTTGAATAGCTGTGATTTGCAGTTGCCTATAGATGTGACTTTGGCAAAATTAAAGGAGCGAATTTATTTAGGTAGAGAAAATGCAAAGTAATAGCAAATTGATGAGATGTAGAGCCAAAGCAAAGCTCCACTCCAGTTCCCAGGATTAACTAACAATACTTGACATTTCTGATAGATACTTTCAACTGTTTGTGTGTAAGGCTGTGTTCCAGCTTTAGCGGCTTCATGGTAATTCGAATCAGTTGTGAATTGATCTCATTGCTTCTCCCTGTATCTTGGCTCTGTGCATACTCTTCAGGAAAAGTAGGTCAAATTCTACTCCTAGATGGCACCTATTTAAAACGAGCAAGAATTATGCAGAATCCAAATGCAAGATTTGGCTCATAGTTATTCAAATGAACAGTGTGACAGCTGAACAGAAATGTTTTTTCAGCTACATAAGGAAATCCTATTTTTTACAGTTTCAAGGAAAAGCAAAACATTTTTCTTTTCACCTTGGGTTTTTTAAGAAAACTCAAAATGGTTTTCACAGGTGGGAAGGAATTATTTTTACATGGAAGTATTTGTGAGGTGAAAAATAGTTTTGCATATACATTCACAGGGCACTCTGCAGCCTACACGTGCATGCGTGATGTGTGCTCACTTGAGGTGAGATCATATTATATAACACATCTTCCAACCCAGACTTGCAGGAAGAAGTTGCAAGAGCATTAGCAGTGCCCAGTGTGGGAATTAGCTGCTTGTATAAGGGAGGCTTGGAGGTTTCAGCTGTGTCATTGTACATGTGCATTTGAATACCAGAGTTGCAGATCTAAAAGTTTACAAAGCATAAGAGCAAATGAAAGGAGATGTTGATGCTCTGGAACAGGTCTGAGAGGATGTGCCTTGCTAATATCGTGCCTGCAGAATGATCAAATTTACTCTGTGTAAGCCTAACTTCAATCTTTTATCCTTTATTGAGTCCTGCACCAGAGTTGTGGGTTACTTTGTTAGTAAAAATGTGCAGCCCCAGGGAACACAAGTTCCGAGAAGCAGAAGACCTGGATTCTGGTCTCAGGTTATCTACAGACCCACTACACTATCCCAAGCAGATCACTATCCCTTTCTATACATCATTTTTCTCACTGGAAGATTTTTTTTCTATTGAAACTATATTAAGATCCATGGATAAAAACAAGTCAATGCTAAGCATTTTTGCTATTATATTGTAACTAAGGCAACTAAATCAAAAAATCCAACTTAGCACAGAGATTTATTAAGAGGATTTACTTCACAACACATTATGTAACGGTAAACATTGCAATCAATTTTAACATAAGGACATTATGCAGAAAAGAGAACTTACCAAGCAGCTTAATTTCACTCTTTAAATAGCTAATAATGACAGTTCCTGATTTCACTGACACTTTTTTTTTTTGAAATTATATTCATTGAGTCCAGCTCTGCCTTTTGTATCTTTGTCTAGATGGACCTGTGCAAATGGGCACAGGCTCCTTTGCCTGGGCTCTCACTTGGTGAGAAACAAGTCTGCCCCCATTCTAATCTGTCAAGCCAAATGGAATGAGAAAGTCTGTGCTCTTCAGGTTATATGCCTCTTCAAACAGGATCTGACCTGTCTTACTTTGAGCTAATGCAGAATGCATGTTGATCTATCCAGTATGAAGGCATCTCCCTTGCCAATTCATTACTGGTCACATAACTTTTAATTCTTAAAAAAACAGGTAGAAACAGAAAAAGTTACAGCAAGAGAAATGTTCATAGTTAAAGCCAGAGAATTGATTCCCTCCCACAGATTCCAGATAATAGATCGATATCTCATTTATGGCTTCTAAGCCAACTCTGTCTAGATTTTGATTCTGAGTGCTTCTCATGAAAATCATGGCATAATCTGATTTGCATTCCTCCTCCTGGTAAATCTATTCATATCATGGTCATTATTAATCAAGAACGATTTCTGCACTTTGTCCTGTGATAATGCAATCAGAAAATCATTTATATTTTGCTGGAACTGAATTCTGAATTCACTTACTGCTTTTACATAGTCTCTTGCATTGCCCATCCCGTGTCTGATTAAATTGAAGGCAAAAGCTTGTACAAGCTGTTCTGTTGCAGTAAATCACCAGAAAAGGTGACTGAGTATAAATTGGGGAATGCACAAATGCAGAACAGCAAGCAGAACTAATTCTTGCACCTGCCACGGGCCAGGCCTTCCCAGGTCCTGTTTTACATTGTCCGTTTGCTTTCCTGTTGATCAAGATTGTTAATTTTATCTACATGTAATACAAGTGAATTCGCTGTTGCTGCTGATGTATCAGTGTGAATTAGTGGAGGATCGAGTGCACTCTATCCTTGATTGTTGACCTGTGGTATTTCTGCACTAGCACATAACATGAGGTAGTGCTGGAACACTCAGGGCAATGAAATGCTGAAATCTTGCCCAAAAACAATATAAATGAAATGCTGAAATCTTGCAATATTTTGAAGGATGTGTCATGGTGCTCCTCAGGATTCTTCTGAACACTACCTTTTCAATACTGTGAGGATCGGTCAGTTATTCTCTTGAACATTTTCCTCTCTATCTATTATGAAATTCTTTGTGTCCTTTTATACCCTCAAGTCACTGTACAAGGCTTTGATGCCCATTTTTCAGGAAATCTTATGTCAGCCTCACAAATTTAATTTGACCATTTGTCCTAGGAAAAAATATGTACAGTTTATTTCTTTCCTTTTAGTTTTTTTCTTCATTTCTGTAGTTATAAGGAATATTTTCCCTTAAATTACTATATGTGCATAAAAATGAGGAAGAAAAAAATACCTCAAGTTTTCCTTTTAGAGGGGAAAGTCTTTGCCTTCATTAGAAACGTATATACACTGCAGAAAATGTGCTTTTAGGAATACTTAAGATTTTGTTTAAGTCTTAAAAGAGAAAATATGATGTTTCAGTTGAAAACATTGGTGGGCAGTCACGCTTTTCACCATTTTACCTGAAATATTGTTTTGAAGACAGTTGCTAGGTCTCACTTATGAAGGGGTAAATGCATGCAGGGATGATGACAAGCAAAAATCCCCAAAGGGGAAGATGAAAAATGAGCGTGCCTAGTTTACATTGTTTCTTCTATTGCAAAATCTGAGCTGAAAAACTGTTATTGGTTGTTGGATGAGATAAGGAGTGTTGAAAACTTTAGTTGATTATGTCTGCCTCCACTACCCATTGTCTTTGTGACATGGGATCTGTAATAATAGATGTTCAAAAAGGACCAATATCAGTCTGAGAAAACCAAAATATGTTGCTTAAAAAACACATTTCCACCTAACATTGTTATACAGCTTCCACATTAAAATATGTAAGTTGATTATGACTGTGTGGGTGTTGTAAAATATGCCTTTCTAAACCACCTACAGGTGGTAATATATCACCCGTGTCTCCAGGTCTCTCGAGAATTTCACTAATTACTTTTCCAGAAATATATAGGAGGTCAGTTGTCTGCTACCTTTTATTACTACTTACTCCAGCAACAACTTTGAATAGTTGTCTGGAAAAGGAGGGGAAAAATGAGTAAAGAACTTTAAAACCTGGAGGGAAATATGCTTTTTAAGTATTTGATCCATGGTTCAAAATGTAAGCTATAAATGCTGCAGGAAACAATATGGAAAATATGGTAATTGAGAGAAAATGAGAAAAGACAGGCTAGGGGGTGGAGGGGGAAAGAAAATTCAGTTTTGCCTCCAGTCATCCTACATGGTATGTAATAACTTGTTTGTGTAGTGGATAGGCAAATCTAGCAATAAAGTGTTGCTATTTGTGGTTATATATATGATTCGTGACAGAAGGTATGAAATTTCTATTGTTTCACAAATTCTGCTTGAGAATGTTTGGATAATTTCTACATTTACCTTTGCAGGTTCAAAGCAAACCCGGGTGCTGATCTACCTTTTTGTTTGTTGCGTTGCTGATATTGGGTTTGGGTTTTTTGGGTTTCGTTTTTTAGTAGCAGTCTATGCAAAGCTAATTCATACACAGCAATGGGCCCCTGCAAGTGTGGCAGTAGGGGACATCCCTGGAGCTCTGCGCGCAGTGGGAAACGCTTTCCTCTTTGGCGCAGTAAGAGCTGCAAGGGAGAGATGCCTGCAGTGCCTCTTGTTGCAGAAAGCCTCATAGGGAGCTTGTTGGCTATCCTGAGCTCTGGGGTGGCAGCTGAGGAATGAATCCTCTGCCCAGGAAGACTTACATTTCTTAACAACAAATACAAAGTTTAGTAGATACAGGAAAAGATTTTCTTAATCATTCTTCATCATTCATGCTGTATGTAAGGGTTCCACCTTTACAACTTGGCCCATGCATTGCTGAACACCCTATGGGACTACTCATGTAAACTAAGGTTTGCAAATGAATGCTGTAGCTTCTCAGATGTTTTCTATTTAAGTATCAGGGGTACTACATTGGTCTTAAATCTGTATATAGGACATCATAACAAAATCTTTATTATTTGTTAAACAGCACTTTAAAGGTCTGCGCTCAAGTAGAGGAATGATTCTGCAAACATCATCAACCTGTAGATTGAATTAACAAACCTATGGATAGTTATCACCAGGATAAATCCTATCCATATGAATGGGTCTCTAATGTAATAAACATAACACGCTGGAGCCTTAGCTGATATAAACGAGACTGGTGGTTCTGCTGATTTACACCAGCTGAACGCTCACCCATATGTTCAGTAGTAAATATTTGCAAGATCAGCCCATAAATAATATTTTATTTGCAAGTGAACATGGACAGGCCATCCAGACTCTAAATGAAGCTTAACACATGAATACAGAAAAGGTTTCTCCTGCAGAGGCAAATATGGAAATGTATTTTTTGAAAACAAGTTAATGTTGTTGCCAGCTCCCTTTCTCTGTCTTTTCCTATCAACCTGCTCTATCAGTTTATCTTTAGTATGAAAAGAAACTCCTGTGAGTTTAGTTTGCCTGCTTTGACTTCTTTGAGCAATCTAATGCTTACGCCTGTTTAACTCCGTATCACTTAGCATGGATGTGGTTTCCAAAGGACAGATGCTGGATTGCAACAGGAGTGCTGACTCCTTATCCATGTTATGTGTTAGATGTTGTTACAGCTCTTGTCTCTTTCTCCCTGAACTGTGGTACTGCAGGAGGTGAGATGAGGGAACAAATGGGCACAAATGCACAATATCTATGTGAATGGGAGATCCTGCTACCCATGCAAGGCCCATGGAGGTGCATCCATGATGCTCGTGTTCCTTACGTTGCCTCCAGCATCACATGAGGTTTGATCACGGAAGCTGAACTGAAATATGGGCGGTATCAATTGAGCCTTATTAGCTAAGGTAGCACCTATTGGGAATTGGAAATCATTTGGTTACTTCACTTAAATAGCTTACTCTCCTATTCTGAAATTATTTTAAGCCTCTATGCTAGCAAAAATGTGATCAGTTCAGCAGTGTTACAGAGGCTGCAAATTGTCAGACAAAGCTGAGTTCAGGGATACGAATGTTTTTGTTTTTTTGATTTTTTTTTTTGATAACTAAAGGCATTGTATCAAGTGTTTAAATATTAACTATTTAAATTATACTGTTCAACTTGACATAGTGTGTCCACTTAAGATTTACTTTGATATTTTTGTGAAATCCTTTCAATTTTTAATTTTTTGAATTTTCTGTAGAAATTGTAAATGGAGTAAAATCAATGCCAATATTGAGAGAAAAAAAAAAAAGATTCCAGAGACTTCCTAAACAAGGAGATAAAACCAGACAAGGTGATTGAAGGCACATGGGATATGCCCTCAGGCCGAGGAAGTTAGGGGAGCCAAAGCTTTCTCTTAAACCTTCTTTTCCACAATTAATTTCTTTAAAAATACAACATTCATTGCATCCTCTGGAATTTAAGTTGACTTGATCCAAAATTGCAAGATACTATATTGATCTTAATTTCCATTGTTCTAGAACTTTTGATTTCAATACTCTGACATTAAATGCTTCATTTTCTTCAATATGTATTTAATATGTACTTTCTGGTTTAGGTTTCCAAGGTCTGCTTTACTGTTTTCTGGTCTCTTCTGTAGGCTTTTGCATGTGCACAAAAGAGAAGGAAAACAGAAAGGTATAAAGTATTTCCATGCTTATCTGACTGTATTGCAACTCTTTCAGTATAAATGTAAATTGACTCCATGATTTGGAAGATGATACAAAATTCAAGGGCAATGGCCCAATTCTTAGTTAAATTTCAGCTATTTTGTATTACTTGGCAGTAAAGGAACTTTAAACGAGTGCAAATAATTTCTTATCTTTAAGCTTTATTGGCATAAAATATGTAAAAAAAAGTAAATGACAATGCATGGAGATATCAAAAAAAGGAACAAAATTGATTAAATTTATGATCTTTATTAAATATAATAGCATAGAACAAAACACCTTATTGATTTTCCTTTTTTCCTTGCACTTAAAATATGCCTTTTTAAATATACTTTTTCTGAATTTTACAGCATTGGTGGAAAGGAGTTTTGCTACTACAGAGGCCAGTCAAGACCAGTGGTTGCTTACTGGTGGCATTGTTTCTCATGTTCTTTCTTTTGCTAAGAAAATGTATTTTGCTGTACTTCTTGTGGAATCATGCAGAGAGATACTAGCTGGTATGTTGTGTTCTTGGTCTGCACACAGGAAAGTCTTTAATATTTATCTTAGTGTTGGAGGGTTGGACTTGATGTTCTTGAAGGTGTTTCCAACCATAATGAGCCTATGGTTCTTTGATATAGTCATTGAAGGGTAATGCAGAATTATGTGGGCATGGATATGCAAATAAGATGAAGTTCTGTTTGCATAGTCTAATAAATGTGCTAATAAATGTAGAAAGCTTGTACACATGCCTAATATGGGAACCAAATATTTCCAGAAACCTGAGCTCCTTCAGATTAAGATGCATCCTCCTACAGTTAATAAAAAGTGTTGTGGTTTTTCTACTAACTAATGTGATTCCTGAGTACCAGCTAAATGTTATAGGCTGAAGCTGATTTCATTTCTTATGATTCACTGAGCAGCCATCAGATGGTTATCTGTGCTGTAGTTAGAATTTGCAAGTGAACTATTTTCAAAGTGAAAATATCAAAGGGTTTTCACAGCCTTCAGAGAGATCTAAACTTCAAGTATTATTTTATTTTTCTAGCCTTGAAGTGGATCCAGAACCTCAGTTGTTAACTTGAAACTGGTTTCTATAGTTCAGAAATATTTCTGAAACTTTACATGGTAATAAAAATGTCTTACAACCTCAGATATTAAATAAAACACTTTTTTCACTTTTTTTTGATTAGTCTGGACCAAATACAAAACCTTATGCCATATGCTGCAGTGGTGTCTTCAGTTTGAAGTGTTATGGTATGCTATTACACATAGCATTTAATTAAAATGATTGCATTCATTAGAATCAAAGAGGTTACAGATGGAAAAACTTATATCATGGAGTACATCTCCCTGGTATAAATGAAACATGTTATGTACCAACAAGGTGGTCCATATTATTCTCTACTACTTCTGAGATGAAAAGAAAAAATACATTGTAATAGTTTATATGTTAATAATATTACTGCACTTGGTTATCATGTTTATTAACGTGTGTGGGTTGGTTTGGGTTGGTTTGGTTTGATTTTAACAAACTGCTAGAGTGAAAAAAATGTTGTTCAGCAGCAACAACTACATTTCATCATGTTCATTTTGCAAATGTTTGGCTCCAAATAGCATTTTAACAGATATCATCAAAGAACTGTATATTCAGTTACATACCTCAAAGAAGGTCCTGGGTTACAATATCAGTATCAAAAATCAGTCTCTTTTGAAGTATATGGATTTTAGATCTTTTGCTTTGGTTGAGGCCTCAACAAAGAGTAAAAATGTTTAAGTGTAGATTCAAATACATTTCATCAGATAGCCTGTATATTTATTTCTTGATATTCTTTTATCAAATGAATATATTTTAAGTTGAAAACTGTATAACATAAACTGCTACATACGTAAAACATTAATGTCATAGTATATTTTATCGTAGATATTTCTTGAGATATGCATGTAATTTATGGCCAAATTCCCCTTTCTGGTGTATCAACACCAAAGAAATTTCACTCAGTCAATTCAATTGCTTCATATTTAACCCTCATCATGGACCTGAGAAGAGAAGGTGAACCATAAACTTTGCATTATATTTTGTAATTGCATTTATAACACAATACTTAAATATTACATAAATATTACATAAATATTTTCCAAGAATAAACCTTTTTATACAGACAAAATATTTTTCACAATAAACAAAAATGGGCAAGAAAAGTCCAGCACATCTTACAGTAAGAATGTACCTGTAGGGACTAGTTTGTGTGTGGAGCTGCATGAGCAGCAGGATGGTGGCTGCATCCTGGCTCTGTCTGGACCAGGTGGTCCCATCCTGAGGCTCCTTCCCCAGTTGTTCCTGTGCTCTGGTGCTGCTTGTGCCCTGGCTAGATAGGACCATCCAAGCCATTGGTAAAGAGAATGCACTTCAGAAGCAAAAGAGTTTTTCCACCTGTGTTGCTACTTATGCCCGGTGGAAATACTAATTTAATATTAAAATGCTTCCAGATCTCTTATTTTAGGTGTAAGCAAAATATTATTTAACTGGAACAAGAGTACACAAATTTATTTTTGTTGAGCTGCGGTGCTTGTTTTGTTAGAGATCCAAAGTAATGGTGTGTGAGGGCAGGTCTCCTGCAGGCAAATACTGCGCAGGAAGGTGCTAGTGGAGCTCGCTTTGTTACTGTGGAATTTACCTATGTCACGCTGGAGAGACTGGCGCCAGGGAGAGATTACACACACTGTTTGAGGAAAAGAAAAGGTAATACGTTTTGCAAATAACACCTCTCTGTAGGGGGGTTTAAGTGCATCCTACATATTGGTTAGATAACGCAAACCCAAAGTAACTTTTCTTATCTTTGTGGGCAATGTAAAAGTGAGCAGAGGAAACTGTGGAAGAAAAGTGTATGGAGGGAATAAGCATTTTGTATGAAATTAAACCCAATGCAATTGAAGCTGCAGGGAAAATCACCGGTTAAAATATAATAAACAGTCTTGAAGGCTTTAAATTCCCACAGGAAGGAATTGTTCTGTTAGAGGAATTCAGTATTATTAAGTGGAATTCACCCGACAGGGCAGGAAATCCCCTGCAGGACAAGCAGGGTTTAGAGCTCAGGGCTGTGTGCTGAACTCCAAGCCAGCACTTTTCTGCTAAAGAGAAGGTGTTAGAGATGGAGAAAATGAGGCAACGTCAGCTCTCGTTACCTGTGCAGGCTGCGCGTCCTGCTCTTGCCCTCATTAGTGGACTTACCACCTGTTTAACCTTGGTGTAGGTGGAAGTGTTTCCTTCTTATGGAACAAAACAAAGAAAGAAGAGCTCTGCTCAGAAAGTATGGTAGTGAATAAGAAATAGAGCAGACCCCTGGGAAAGGATGAGGTTCTGTGTGGAGCTATGGTGCAGCCCCAGCCTTTGGCCTCATCAGGAAGGGGGCCAAACTGAGCTTTTTGGCTTCTTGGCCTCTATCCTTGAGAGGATCATCTGTGTTTCATGTGATGATAGCAGCTAGGGCACGTATCATACATACCTGCATATTCATGATGTATGTCTGTTAGTACATGTAATGGCTTTAATATTGGTAAAGGAAGCTGTCAGAGATGTAGAAATGACAAAGTAAAAATGTCCCAGCAGAAGCAAGGGGATCTGCAACAGGAAAAAGCAAAGGCCAGAGAAAACATCTGTTATAAACAGTAATGCAAGGGCTGGAGAAAGCGGCGTGGGAGGCAGATGCCTTGCTACCAGGCATGCTGGAAGGAAGCTCACGTGCTGGATCTCACTCCCACCCCTCACACAGGAAAGACAAAACAATGTAGTCTGCCCCCAAACTGTGTAGGCTTCCCCAGCTGCAGAAAGCATCAGCAGAAAGCAAGCAGGTCAAGGAATGGTGCTTCAGAGAGCTGACATGCAGAGTGTCAGGCAGGTGCCTTCAGAGGAAGGAAGGACGAGCTGCTTAAACACAAATTAAGTCCACATCTGTAGAATGGCTTAGGCAGGTTAGGGCAACTCATCTGAAATTGATGCAGCCACGTGGATTATCTCATTCTGGAGTAAAGCAGCCATAAAGATTAGCCACCTTTTACACAAGAGTGGGAAACCTGAATCTTCTGCAGACCCTCTCCGTAGCTTAATCTGAGCTATCTTTCCTGAGCAGCCTGTCGTCAGAAATTACAGTGTGAGGGTAACTTGCACTTTCAAGTTGCTCCTGGAGGAAGTGTCACAGGTAGCAATGTGACAGGCATAAAGTGTATGCAAATTGCCCAATTAGATGTAACCTGCTACTGAAGACAGTTGCAACGGCAAGAAAATGCAGCATAAGCCATCATGCAATATAAGGAGCCAAATCAACATCTATTCTAAATATATATATTATACTTGACTTTTCTGTTTATTTATTGGAGTGCTGAAAATCTTCAGGATGTCATGAAATATATGGCTCTGAAACAAAGTACCCTCTCCAGGAAGGTATGATGGATAGGAATGTAGATAGGATGTGTGTCTTTATTTCCTAGCTCCCATCACACAGAGCAAAGAGGGATTAGTTATAGGTTTTCACCCTGAATGGAGGCACAGGTCAGTGTCACTTCAGCAAAAACTTGTACGACGCCTTATCTGCTTTTACATCAGTGTGATTCTGAAAGCAATATCTAACCGTGTGGGTGTGTCTGAAAATTAAAAGTCACTGCTCTCTAATAATGAGTGTGAGCATATTAGTTTATAAGCACTCCTGTCTTCCCTAGGTTTCCTTTGGATATCTAAGGGAAATGGCAACAATCAGAAGATTTCTAAGAGCGTGGAGCAGCATTCGATTTTAGAGTGAGTGTCTTTATTTTGTCTAGCAAATTGCAGCAAGATTTATCTCCTGTGCTGTGGCCGTCAGGAGGAGTGTGTGAATATATTCCTGCCCTGCTCAGAAAAAACGTCACCTACCCACCAGTGAGAGGAGCAAATTGTTCTTTCCCTTGGAAGAATCTCTCCTCCTTCTTATATTCACCACACTATTGGTGGCCACTTTCCAGAAGCGAATTAAGTGTTGCAACTGAAATCTATCATGTGCAGTTCTCCTTTTCTTTTTTTCCTTTTCACCATTATCTATTTGAGAAACAAGTACGAGGCTTATCTTCAGTATCATCGCGTGCTGATGTGCTGTCAGAAAAGATTCATATAGAAGATTGATGAGATGTGCTGATGTTCCTTCTAGTGTTCAGAAGTCTCGCTGATATATCTTGTTCACATATTTAGGGTTAAACTGGTTCCTAAGTTTGGAACCAAGAAGAAATTTTCCTGCTAATCAGACTGCTCAGGAGAGATATAGGTTTTTAATGTACTTGGCTTGCTGAAGAGCAGGAGGTGACATCCTCTTCCTAAAGTTACCCAGCATTCACCAGGTAGGTTCCTTTCTACCATGGGAATATAGAATGCCTTTTCCCTACATCTCCTTTCCTTTAGAACAGCATAGATTATGCCTTTTTGGCTTTTAAGCTACTAATCTTAAATTTGTCACAAGGTGTGGGGAAGGAGTTAGCAGTGTGCTGATGTGGAGCATTATGTTCCACCACCTTTTTCAGACAAAATGTCTATTATTATATGATTCTCTGAGAACTGAGGGAGCTGCTTGATGATCTATGTGACCTCTTCTGATCTTATTATAATCGTTGTTTCTGTCAGCTTTTCCATACTTCCTAATGGTTGCTACGGAGACATCATAGTCTCGCTTCACTGTTAAGTGGGAGGGAGAGTGCCAAGGCAGCATCTCCATCTCCCTCTCATTCTCACCTCTCTCTTTGTGGCCCTCCTGGAAGCATGTCAGCTCCTTTCCTTCATCTCTGGGAGAAGCACACTATCCGCTTTGCTTGGGCTTGCAGAATGCTGGAGCCATGAGTGCTCCTGGAAGCAGCATGGTTGAAGACTGGACTTCATGCCACACAGCACCAGGAAGCCTGCACACCATATTCTGCCCCCCATACCATTAATAAGACTCTTGGACAGACTATTAGAATTTTTATGATTAATTCAGGATGATAAAATCAGATGCTTTTAAACATTGCAGATTAAGTGGGAGTTGCTTCCAAGGGATGGGTATGGAGCTCATTCAAATTTGTTTTTATTGTCTATTTCATAATTTATATTTCTTCACAGCATAAATTGAGAGGATTAGGTGTGGAATCATCTGTAATTAACTGGGTGCTAGCTACTTAGGAGGGCACGTGCAGCTTGCGTTATTAAACAGTGTTATGTCAGATTTAATGGATGTCATTACAGAAGTACCTCGGGGATCTATCCTTGCACCGTTGTTATTTATGGTCTCTATAAATGAACTGACAAGTCAATGCACTGAGTGCAGTGTTCATTTTTATTTTGATGACAGAGTCACGTCCTGAGCTCCTATTTGCTAACCGAACTTGAAATTGTCCTGTACATATTTTTGAGGCCTCAGCAATGGTTAATTCTCAATGAAGTTGTTGGCAGCAGTGTTAAGGCAGATATCCTGACTAGAGCAATGCCATGTAGGTCAGGCCTACTATTAGTATTAAGCAGCTCTAAAACCTTCCATAGGGAGGGAGAGAGAGGAAAAAAAAAATACTAAATTTGAAAACTTTTGCTTTTCAGATAGTACTTTTTGGGAAGAATTTGTAGTTTTCTGTAGCATCTGATCTATTTCATTGATTGCTTGAAGTATATGTAACTACTAAGTAGAGATGTGCAAAAGAATTCAGAAATCAATGGAATATAAATATTTGCTTCATGCTGGTTTGTGAATTTCTATTCATCTAGTGCTTTGAGGATTTTTTGTGTGTTTATGTGTTTTTTTAATATATGTATTTTTTTTAAGAAAGAAAATCAGTATGCTCCATATCTTTGCAAATCTCTCCATGCTGGAGACCTGCTTTTGATAGTGCAAATTGCTTTTCATTTAATGACAGCAATATGGCTTATATGGCTCATATGCTAATATATCAAGTCTTGGAAGAAAAAAAACCCTGGAGGTTAGGCCCAGATTGTGCCCTTGGGTTTGGATTAAGATTACTCTGGGGGAAAAGAGGCAAGTTCCAACAAGTCTTTATTTCCGCCTATAAATTGAACTACAAGGCACCAGAGACAAAATGAGGAAGCTGAGCTAGTGCTGCTGCTCTGGGAAATTGTGTTAGTGGCTCTGATAAAATTGAGAGTCTGACATGGCAAACGGAATTTAGTGTACAATGAAAATGACTGAGGAGACTGGGTCAGAAGGTGATTCATTCAATAGCAAGTAATCATCAGACTATCATCATAAGTTGCCTGTCCATAAGCAAATGAAAAACGACTGGTTACTTCTTTCATTGGCTCTGCTCCACCTGTTTGTCTGGCCATTGGTCACTGTCCTCAGCATGGGGGTGATGGGGAACGGGAAGGTGGTGTCCCCGTGTCCCCTCCTTGGGGTGTGCGCTGTGTGGATGAGCAGCTCTAGTGCCAGGGGCACCTAGGAGGAAGGCGAGGAAGATGGTGGCCCAACAACTTTGCCTCTTCCTGTAGGTCTCCTCTCTCGCTCCTCTGCACACACGCATGTGTGCACTCATCGAGGAGCACGTTGGAAGAGGAGCCCACCAGCTGGGGTTGTCTTCTTGCCTCTGACTTTCACAAGTCTCAGCAACGTGGTGTCTCTGTCAGTTTTCAGTTTTTCCTGGATTTCAGCATTTCAGCTTCCAAGCGAGAAACAAAAGTACTAAATTAACAGGCGGTACCTGTCCTGTGACAAAGCAAGGGCCTCCCCTTCAGCTTCTCACTCGGAGAGAAATATCCTCAGGGTGCAGGTTCGGTCTTCTTCAGGCTTCATGCAGACAAACCCATTCTCCAGATTCTAAGTTTCCAAGGTCTCTAAATGATGTCACTGTTTAAGGATACATTGTCCTGATTCATTTTCTCTTGCCTGTTTAACCTCAGTGGAAGCCTGACTTTTTAAGTCATCAAGGCAGTCAAGAGGCCCAGTTTCCGGCAAGAATATGATTTACTGCTATGTATCCATTGGGTTGCATGCAATACATCGTTGCACCCTTTTGGAAAGCCCAGAAAAAGGATGTATAAACAGGATGTCACAAAAAAAAAAAAAAAAAAAAAAAAGCTATAAAAAGCTATTAAAGGATTATTGAGTTGCTCAGCTGATTCTCCTGGATTTTTGTTATGAGCTGACCTTACAGTATCTACTGAAACTGAAAGCAATTCCTTCTTTTGAGTTCCAAATGGATGCAATAGACTTTTCCTTAAACTTAATCAGTAAATACTGTAATATCCTCCAAATGTGGCTCATATGGTTATTTAAAGCAGAACTATGGTTGTTTTAATACGGTTATTGTAGCCATACATTTTGTTTTTATGGGTTTTTATATAGCACTATTACTTATATGCTAATCTTAAGGATATTGTTATAATTTGTTTTATGTGTTAAGTATTACGAAGGCAGTTTCTAGTATCGCTATAGTTAAGGGTCTTATGAGCATCACATCTGATAAACAATTCCATGTTGCTAGAAGCCCAGTGAAATGGTTATACCCAGGGATACAAATCACCTTTGCAAATAATTTACATACATTTTCTTCAAGCAGGGAAACTATCTAAAGGATAGAAACTATCTATCAGAAGATTTGCAGTTCTCTACATACATATGCTTGCAAAATTCCCAGGCTACTAGACAAAAATATGCCTATCAGGATAGTTATAGGCAGGTTCTTTATGGTTGCTTTGTTTTGCCTTTTATCAAACGTGTCATTTGATTCTATTTTGTTTAAGCCCCATGGAAGGGCCGTGAAGCTCTGTGCAGGTTTTAAGGTTCCTTGTTCTCTTTCTGGGCCATGCTCCCTGCTTTATTTTATTTGTCTCATATTCTAAAAGCAAAGTGATACATATCCTTTGAGAGGGACACTCAGAGGCAGCAGTGACAACTTGCTTTTCTAGACAAACTCCTACAGGGGCATTAATGCCTGTAAGTCCAGCGACAGGAATACATTCCTTATCCTAGACATTAATGTCATACGAGCTTTGTCAAGCGTTGTCATCAGGCTCACCAGGGACCCATGTGACAATGACTTCTTAATTTTTGCTTGTGTTTCTGGAAGTGGCAATGTGGATTTCAGTTTTCCTTTGCTGCTTGTAGTTCTTCGAGGCAAACTTAAAGGATTTGTTGCTTATTCTTACTGGCTGAGAATTTTTGCTTTGTAAGTATTGTTGTTATGAGTATTTACTTAAAAAGATGGCAGACCTCAATTCCATGTGTTTTTTTTTAAAAAAAAAAAAGAAAAAAAAAAAGAAAGGAAAAAGAAGGCTCATCTGTTGAAGTTGAGGCAGCAAAATTTTGCACATTTGAGGCTTGTTTCAAAGACTGTCCTCATCCAGAGAAGGCAGAGTGCCTCCCTGTCAGGGTTCTAATATTAAACTGTGCATTTTTTTTTCTTGCTGATGGAATACTTAAGTCTGTATGTAAAGGATGCATTTTCAACACCAGCAAATGACCGCTCCTTTGGGCAAATGATTCAAATTCATGTAGCCAACCAGACATTAAATCATGCTGTCCTATGCTAGTGTGCTGAGCTTACAGTTAAAAGGCATGCGGGAAACGATGAACAGTGCTAATTCCACCTATGGTCATGTTTGGAAGGCTCTCCAACCTTGAAAACACTTGCTGGAACAAGAAGTGTTGAGATAAGCAGAAAATCGTCCTGACAGGTTTTAGACATGGAACAGTGGATGGGACAGATCTGGTTGCCAGATCTTTTAACACTGGCATGGCTATTGTGGAGCTTTAATTTTGAAGGCTGAAGCACCAAGCTAAACTCAGGGCTTCCCGGGTGAGGCACCAGCTAAGAGGGGGCTTAAGGATTACAAATTCATTCCAAGAAATCATCACCTATAGAAAGTGTCAGTTTTGCATTCATATTCTGCCTGATCCCCCTAAGGACATAGCACTTGCACAAGGCAGTATACGCTGTGAGGTCCTAATGATTTCAATGATATCGAAACATCTGTGTGTGAATCTCTGACAGGAAATTAAATTGAATTATAATTATCACAGTCATTTATGCCCTAAATTAGTTAGCTAGCTGTTTCATAGAGAGGTCAACAAGCCATTGGACTATACCGTAACCGCCAGTAAGTGCCTTACCGGAGTAAATGATAATTGCTCGCAATGTGTGGAGCCTGCAGACAAGAGGGCAGGGATTCCGCATAGCTGTTTTTTTTTTGTTGTTGTTGTTGTTTTGCCTAGGAGAAGGAGCCATGGAGATGGTGGTAGCAGGAGATCTCTATAGTGAAGTGACAGAACATAACAGACCCATTATGATACACTTAGCGTTTGAGACAGAGCACAGATCCACTTGCTTTTTAATGACAAAAAATGAAATGGTTTTGTTAGAAATTTTGTTGCTCTTTGAAATACTGTCTCACTGAGCCAGAGACAAAGCAAGGCGAGCTTTCTAAATGAGTACAGGTACCAAGGGAATAGTTTCCCTAGTGATGATCCCCGTATGTATTAAGCGCCCAGATCAAATTTATTATATAAGCTAGACAGAGACCGCATGCTGAAGTACTAAGATTATTACTTTTGGACAGTTTATAACATTTTTACATCTCTCTGATGAAAATACTTGCCAAAAGACAGCTCTTCTTTGGAAGAACTATGCTATCGCTAAGTAAAATATCTGCCTGTTGTAACTTGGGAAGGCAGGAATCTAAAATACTGATACTATGTAAAACAGCCCTGTCACCCATATGACATGGATGCCACTACATGTTCTCCACTGATGATTGATGTGACAAACTCCATATGTTAAAAGGAGACGGAGGATTTTTTTTTCCCCAGATGGAAAAAATATGTAACTGTGGTATACAAACACTCTTTGCAGAGTTTCTCTGTTTCCTCGGCAGTAATAACGTATCTAAAAATAAGACTTGGATTTAGAGCGAGAAAAATATCATAGCCTACTGCCACTCTAGTTTTCTGCACAAAAGAAATGTAGACATTTAAAGGTGTCAAGGGAAAGTAGATTTCTATTTATGGTGGCCATGCATATTATTCAATACAATTATCTGGAGAGAGAATAAAGAAGAGTACTTAAGGTGTTTCTTTCCGAGTAATTAACAAAAATACTTCAAACTTATATGCAAGGAATGGCAGATAATTTATCAGTGCTTATTTAAGGAAATGGCTCTCAGTAGTTTAGCCACATGGGTTTCTGACTGCACCTTAAGGGATCCTAATAATTAAAGGAAAGCAAAAATTACAATAGTTAACTGTTAATATTTTATTATTACAGAAATAAATAACAGAACACAAGATAGACCAAAAATATGTAGTTAAGCAATCAACAGTGATTTCAGTTACAGGGTCTCAGGTTTTGAATTTTTTTTAATCTTTCAAGAGAGATTTTACCTGATGGGGGCACTGTTCGTAGACAAAGTTGTATTTCTACCAAACTCACAGATTTCTAAAACAGTTTATATATGGGCAAAAAAAATGCCATTCAGGAAGTGATGAACAGTAGGTTATCAATTTTTATGCTATCAATTTGTAAGATATCAATTTATAAGTGGGAAGAAATATATGATAACTAAGCCTTTAAAGCTGAAAGATATACAACTCGGTTCAAATAAAAAAACATTCAAAGAACAATTTTGAGATAGGTGAATTGATGAATATTAAGGCATTGTGTATTTCAGTTAAATCCCAATGTTTCTATCTGTGCAGCAAGATGAGCTGATCAACGCTCATTTGGTTCTATTTGATTCACTGAATAGAGACATCTCACAGTTCACACAATAGTTTTATTGTGCAGCTGTATTTTCAAGCACTATCATAAAGAAAGCTTTTATTTTTTTAAGCATTCAAGAGACAGCAAAGGTTTTTATCTTCTCAGAAGAAATGTAGTTCTGGAAACATTTTTTTCAGCTATAAACAATTTCCATAGTATTTCAGAATGTAGAACATTTATAATGAGTTTCAAGAGTTCTTTGTTGTAAGTTTAAAGCAAAAGGTTTACAAGAAGACAAGTAGTGGTGATTTAAAATACTGATAACACAAATTCATTGACAGTCATCTTGGAGTAACTTCAATATAAATAACATTTATGCTATTTTACATACTCTTGCTTTCTTCTAGAGGAGAAATGATTTAAAGAATTTGTTTTCTGTAAATAAAGATCACAATCACAACAACTGCTCCTATACAAGATAATGTTTTGATCTTTCAGAAGGTATCTTTGTTGATTGTTTGCCCATAGCTAAAGTTTTCTTGTTTCACAGTCCATAATATGTTTGTAGTTTGGAGTGAAAGACTACTGTCAAGTAGTCTGCACAGAGCATGAGTGTTGGTAACACTTAAGTACATTTTCTCGAAAGAAAATAGTACAAAAATTAACATATTGAGCAAGATGGAAAGATTGTTTAAAAGATCCGGTATAAACACTGTTGAAAGTATTAAGGTTACATATTTTCGATATATTTATTTAATAGTTCTAATGTGTGTCGTTTCTTACAAAGTGTTCTTTTCTGGGAATTTCCTTCAGTCTGGGAATTTCCAAACTTTCAATAAAATAAGTAAGCAAGCACTTACTATAAACATATAAAATCTGTTACCTACAAATGATCACAAGAATGAAAGTAATTGCATGCATTATCTTAAAATTAAGCATAAGTAAAATTCTAATAACCTTAGAGTAGAACAGGAACTGCGAAGGTATCATCTACATCAAGAGGTTGTGCGATTTGGTGTGAAAATGATTGTTAGATACTAACTCGGAATTACCCATGCCTTCCCCCATTTTGTGATACAAATAGTTCTGTGCTTTTGTTCCTTTGTCACTGTGCTCATTTGCATCGGTTTCACTCCCTTTCACTCCCTTCCTGACTTATTTTACAGCTTGTGCACTTCTCACAGCTGGATAACAAGCAGGAATCCCATTGCACAACATATAGCCCATGCTGATGAACACTAATTCTATGCATGGATCATGCAGTGAAGCATATAAGAAGAAAATTTCAATAACATTCCAGTTTTTTTCAAGTAACCAGCACACATGGTTGGGACAGATTTTCAAATGGATACTGATCTCATTTTAATACTTTACAAGCGAGAGATTTTTAAAGTGGTCCAGTCCCAACACATTTCCCTCTAGAATTAAAACATTTATGGCCATAGTTTAAAAAAAATACATCCTCCAATATTTTAAATCCTTTCTGCCTAGAAACAAAAATCTGAAGGTAAAACTATTGGTTTGTTACAGAACATGAAGCTCAAATTTCCTGGGCTTTAATACTTTAAGAACAAATAATGTACAGCTAAAATATTTGGGCCCTGAATTTGTCATCCAGTTTTCACATGTAAATTTACAAGCAACTCAAATCTATTACAAATGTGCTTATCTATGTGAAAGAAAGAAAGAAAGAATGAAAAAGATATCACATTGTAAAAATAATTTTAAGATTTATAAACTTCTTGCAACTCAGTATAGAGAAAGATAACTGTTCCCTGCCATATCTACCTAAGATGGCAAACTTGGTTGAATACATCTTGCTCAGTGTTTCTGGAAATAAAGCAGTGCACAGAAAAGCCGTTTGCTTTCAGTCATCTGAAAATTGGTAATTAAAGCAGGAGAATGACAATCCTGCCCCGATGTTGTTGGCTTTTTCAATAGAGCCTTGCTGGAGTTTTTTCCATGGCCTTTTTGAACATAACAGTTCTTGCATACTGTGATTTTTGCTGGTGTTTGGTTTGCTTTTTATAATCTTGAATTGACTGTGATTCAGAGGGTGTACATGGATTTGTTTTCCTTGTCATTAGATTTCTGAGACCAAAGCAACATGAACAAGTGTTTGTCTAAAATCGTATTACTGCAGGAGGTGGCCCAGAAGGAGATCCCTAAGGCACAAGTTCATGTTCCATGAACAACACAGACGAAACTGTAAAATCCAAAGATTGGGTGAACTAAGTTATGTGCTTCTCTCTTCTCTGAAAGGCCATATTTTGAGAATATAGCTGCTTTAACGTGATAGTAGTTGGTTTAGTGCTGCATCCAGTCTGACTGTCAACTTGCATCAGGATACATGGATAAGAATTCAGTTCCAGAGTGTGACTTGATAGGGTCAGTAAAGCCAAGTTTACAGTTGTTAAACACTAGCAAATGGCAAAATATAGCAGATTGTACACCTGAAGTTGTTTTGCTCAGTATATTAACATTCATTACCATGGGTATATATCCTTTTGAATGGTCCACTATACAAGATGCTGTAGGGAACTGCTGTTTTCCAAATCAATTTAAAAAAGCCTAAGACTGCCATTATTTGTGTCTGTGGGGACTTTTCAGAATCCTTAGAAAGGTCTAAGGAAATCCATTACTTAGTCTGATGTCAGATAAGTTGTTATCATCAGTATGTGCTTTGAGTTTAACCACGTCTAAATATATGACTTAGTCATCCATGAGTAGTTCAAAGGAGAACATATGCCATTTGATGCAACTGGTTAGTTAATCTATTACCATTCTTCTAAATGCAATTCACTCACTGCAACAATTACAGCAGGTTATGTCAAGGTCAGATTGTACCTGCTGTGCCGGTAAAGTCACTTGCTAATGACCCTAAGGTCTAAATGAGGAGGTAAATGATTAATCAGTTTCAATGCTTTAAGAACTACCTGGAGTCTTTCCTCAAAGGTTAGCTCATAAATGACCTGAAAAAGTTTAATGAAGATGTACAAGACCATTTATAATGTTATGGATCTTGGCTTCATATAGCAAGTCCTTTAGAAGCTTGTTCTGGAAGAATTCAGCCTGATTTTTGGACTGGGAGAGATTCTGATAAGCATCACTTAGAACAAAGCACACTCAAAACAGATTTTGATGCTTTAAGTAACTATGATGTTAACAAAAATACCAGGCTGAAAATCAGGTCTCTCATTTTCTCAAGGCGCTCTCTGTGCCATGTGGCACACCAGCCTCCTCTAACGCAGTCTAGGATAGGAGCTCTTCTACAGCAAGACAATGGTTCTCTTCTCGTAACTACTCTCAGGGTAGAAAATGCTCAAAACTGAAACTTGCCTTGGACAGCACACAGGGAGGCAGGATGGAAAGACACTGCTGCTGCTATGGGGTGGGCATGGGGCAGAGGCCACTGATGTGTTTTTTTCCCACAGCTGATCCCCAGTGCAGGAATGGCAGAAGGGATGGCAATGCTGCCTCACAGACTAGCTTCTAGGATTTACTTATTTGTGTCATGCCAATGGTTTTGGCCAAAGTGATTAACTCACCTTGGACTTGGATTCCTTGTTCTGGCAAGCAGTTTTTTCTCCCATTGTGGCACATTATTAAGGTTTCATGGAGTGCAACAAAACTCTTTAATATTACAGGGAAGAGAAGGACTGAGGCAGATGGTAAATGATTAATGAAATGCCCTAATTCAGCATTGCTAGGAAAAGGAAACTGGATTAAGAGGAAAAATAACGCAGAAGTTTCCGTGAGTTTGGATGTCAATCATATCAGCAGATTATTTTGAAATTTGTCTATGAGTACAGGTATATGATGAAATATGCTACTTATATAGGGTTTTTTGTGAAAAATATTTATTTTTAAGAAGTTCTAAAAGCTCTGAAGCTTACCTTTTAAACATTTTTTTAAAAATCTATAAAATAATTACGTAGACTTTAAAGGCAACCCACAGCAAATGAAACAGAACCACAATCTAAAATGTGACAGGTCTTTTAATGTCAATGTCAAGTTCTATCTGATTTATACACATCTCTTGGATAAGTATGTTTTTATTGCTTTTCTATTTTAAAGTCTCTTCATACATTTGGCTTCCTGTCTTTAATGCCAAGGCAGAGACAAGTTGCTGTTGATCTGACTGCTCAGCCCTGCCTAGATTTATCTTTAGAGAGTTGTTTGGGGTGGGGGTGGGTGTTGAATATCAACATTAGCTCAACTGCTCCAGGGCTCAACTCTGAAAGGTCTAACGCTTAATCTTCTGAAAAATTAAAGAGGGTAGCAAAAGCTAAATTTTCAGAGCCATGATTCTATTTATGAAATGACCTAGGTTTGTCCACGGAGCCCAGATCAGTAGGCATTGCATTTAATAAACAGCAGTCCTGCAAGATCTTGTTTTTATGAGACTTCAGTCCTTTCGAGGAACCTCTTGCTGATGATAGTTAAAGTGGGCCTGAAAATCGCATGGAAAGCATAAAGGAGATACTGAACATTAAAAAATCTGAGTAGTGTCAGGGACAATGGAGTCCCTAGTCTGCAGTGTTGCCTTTTGGAAGTTAAAGTTTATGTGGTCTATAATCCTTACTGAGAGTGTAAATGAAAAAAAAAGATGACATTAGATTAAAAAAAAGACACTATCAGTACCTTGTATCTTGGCTCTATCTAATAAGCCATTGATAACTGTCTTGTGACATGAATTTCTTGCAGTTCATTCTTTCACCAGAGTATGCACAAATGATCTAATGGTGCTTAGTCCTCATGATGTGTTGCTAATTATGATTGGTTAGGAAAATTTTCAAATTTTATTTCTATTGCTTGGTTGGCTAAATGAGACTCATTCAATTTGTGCAACATAAATTTGCTTACACACTCCAGTACCTTTTAAAAGCCTCTTTCTGATACTTTTATCTCTGCCTAGACCTCTGGAATTCACTTTAGTAAACATTCATGCCAGCAAAACCCCAAAGAGTTTTTTTTTTCAGAAAGCAAGCAAACAAATGACATTAATGTGGCTTAAGTAAACTCATTTATAGATATGAGCAAACATTCATGGAAAATTTAACCCCATTACCAGTCCCCAGAGTTTGTCAGTGTTAGATGTGGTCAAGGATGGGAGGATGTAATGGTGTCAAAGGAAAAAAGATGCAAGCACATAACTGTTGTGTGATTCAGAGATATTATTCACCTGAAATAAGAAATAGGATCTAAAACGCAGCCCCACTCTCTTAAATAGAAGGCACTCAAGCTTGTTTTTGTAGCAGGTTGCAATTTTCTTAAATAGTCTGTTCTACGTGTTCTTTTCCAGCCAAAATATATTATATGTTTCTGTACTTTCTGAAGTGGGTAGTGTAGAGCGGTGTGATTACAGCTTTTAGCAGGCGCTTTTTGGCTGTCTAGATGTCCTTTGGTAATTGAAAACTTGTTTATTGGCATCATTGGCTGGACAGTATTTAATCAGTGTTTCTCCTGGAGGAGAAACTGCTGCATCTCTCATGCAGGCTGCCTCTCCGCATGGGCTTTGCCTGCTCTCTGGTACGGGCAGGCCCTGTTTCCAGCAAGTGCATTTGTAGCCAGCTGCAGCGGGGATGCAGCGGGCACTGCCGGGCTCGGCCTGGCAGGACAAGCGCGTCCCCAGCCGCTCTGGCCACCCGCCAGCAAAGGCCACCCTCATCCCACCGAGCACGGCAGCAGGCGGCCCGGCCACGGGTTTAATTGGGAAGCATTTGCTTAACATCCCTCTGTTTATCAAAGTGGACCCTTGTTAACACTGATGGCTTAGATTTCTGTTTAATCAAATTACATACAGTGTATATGAGGTTTTGCTCTAATTTAAATATTGCCTTTTCATCCTTGTCAGCAGAATGCTTTGGCTTCATTTCCTACTAACCCTAAAATGCAAGAGGTTTTTGTGCATGCCTACTGTTTCTTTACAGTGCAGGAGGAGGAAAATACTGCCAAAAATGACCCAAGAGCATCTGCACTGCTGTGAGGAGGGTTCAGCAGCTGGGTTTGCACAAGTATAATCACACTACATTTCTTTCTGGCCCCTTAAGCCACAGCCAAGAGTCTCCTGATGGGAGATGGTTAGGAGAAAGGATGAGTTATCAGATTGAGAGGGCCAGGTGTCTTGCACAGCTCATCACAAGGGAGAAGAGAAGTTGGGGCTTGCTGCTGCCTTGCTGCTCTTCTACATTTCTGCAAAGGTAGGAGGAGAGGTACATAATTGTCTTGTTTGTTTTCTTGTTTTTCTTCATTTGTTGAGTGCTTTGCTGCAGAGAACTGTCATTCTTGCACAAGCACTCATGTGTAAAGATACGTTGTAAATACAAAGAGCATATACATATATAAAATGTCAGTTGAGGTTGCAGGTCAAAAATTATGAAACCTATTCCTTGTGTTGCAGCAAAGTGGGCAGGAACTGGCTAGCAGCCAGTGTACCTGAAACAGGAAAATGGGAAGCTGGTGAATATGATGTATGCAGTTTGTATTCCTGGGAATAGAATAGAGGTTGTACACGCTGCTGCTCTTGTGTTGTTTGCAAGTTGCCAAAAATTAATTGTTGGAAATGCTCAGGAGTGAATTTTAAATATTCTTGTTTATTTGCACTAGAAAATGAGATACATGGAGACATGCCCATACATATACATGCATGCCTATTTATAGAAGTGTGACACAGGATAGACATCGTTTTTCCTGTTTGATGACAGATTCTTCAGAGCTCTGGCACAGACCCAGGCAGGCAAGCCAGACGATAGGAGAACTGCCTTCCTCTGCGTGTATACGGAGCCCACCTACTCGATTAGTTTGTGTTGGTGACAGAAAATTAGAATAGATGCAGTGGTTATTTATTTGTTTTAGCAATTTGGTTCATTCTCAGTGCAGCAGAACTGCGCTCTTACTGCTTCTCTCTGTCACATCCATCTTTTCCAGGGAGTGGGATCTAGGAAGGGAATCTCTCTATGCTGCTAAAAATGTTACTCTATGCATTTGCTTTTTGCCATATTTTTTCTAAGATGCCTTTTAAAACTGATTCTGTCCTCCACTTGTAAATTTTAGGGTAGAGTCTCACTGTTGTATGATGCTGCAAATGGAATGTTGCTGTTCTTTGATGGCAAGGATTAGGATGATGAGTATCTCTCCAAATCTTTTTGCTCTCTACATCTCCCTCAACTCTCTCTCTCCTGGAGAGAATCAAGCTGTGGTTCCTAAAGCTCCTTTCAAAGTTATAAAAATTAGGTTCATATTGTTTATGAAGAGTTTTAGTTTTAGTCATTCAGACTTTTTCATGCCAAATATTTAAGGCTTTTTTTTTAAATAAAAATATTTGAAATAGAGAATTCATGGAAACTATATGAAAGTATTTGTGAAAACATAATCTGTTGACAGAATCTATAGAAGTAGAAAAAGAAACTAAATTTATTAAGAATATTGCTGATTAGAGGTTTTGGGGTTTTTTTTGGCCGTGTTCTGATATTTAATGATTTTATTAAAGCTTCATGAGTTGCTTGCAATTGCATTCTTAATATCTACTCTTAGGCAACATTTGGTTTTATCAGCAAGTTGCTAGTTTTCCTTTGCATAATACTTAAACTAAATTTTCTCAGTTTAAAATACATATTACCCCTCATTTATTGGAAAATATTTTTGCGAAGACTATGAATGTTGGTAGAAGAAGGAAAATGGGATGAGATTGAACTACTGTATGACCCAAACGCAAAGTTGTAGTTAGTAGCTTTTATGGTACTTAGTATCTGTTGTAAGGCAGATAGAATAATTACAGGTATCCAGAGCATTATGAAAATGGATGAGAAGTAGATTGAGCAGGCAGATTTATTTCTTCATCTTATATGTTTTTTTTTTCCTTAAGGATTAGCTGCTATTTGTTTCTCCTCTTTTGTGTAGTAGTGTTAAATTCTAATATCAGTTCCATTGAAATTAGTGGAGATGGTGACAACCCCTTTCATCTTTGCATGAAGCTCTTTGTACGCAGATCCATATGCATATATGTGTGTATATATAAAATCTGTAGTACATATGTGAATGCAGTATGCTCTTGAGGGTTTATGGTGTTTCTCCTTCCTGCTTTATTTCTTTTATTTTCTTGGAAAAGATAATAGTGGCTACTTCTGACAGTGGTTTGCTATATTTTAGATAAGATCTTTCATACCTTGTAAAGAGAACTCCCTTATGTACCTTATGAGATACTCAGCAGTGTCTCTTTCTTCTGTCTCTAGACTGTATCTGAAAAGCTGCTTTGCCAGATGGCACCGTAGATCTGTAACATTTAAACATATTTTTGGCAGCCCTGTGCATGCATAATACCCTGAGTGAAATATATTTGCTTGCCAGGCCAGGCTAAAAAAGTGTGTAAACTTCAAAATTATATCAAGTGACACATGAATATCTTTCTGTATTGTCTTGGTCAAGTACCTACAGAGGTCTTGCTTTAACTACTAATTCACAGATGAAACAGAACTATCAGTCTTTTTTACAGTTCTCTGTCACTTAGCCAAAATGTGACAAAAATGAAAACTTCTGAAACTTCATCTAATATCTTGGGTTTTCTGATCCAGGACTGCAAAGCAAAAGTTACATATAATGTGTCAATACTTTATATTTATGTCAGTATACTAGAGAATTTTCCGGCTGGGGTAGGTCAGGTTATGAGCCTTTCTGCTCCTCCTATATCTATTTTCCCCATAGTGGTAGCACATGGTTGAAACCTCTGTGTTATAGGTGATAATTTGAGAGTTACCTAAATAATCTGACCTCTTTGTGAATCTGTGGGACACAGTTAACATTATTTACCACGTAGTTGTGTTTGGTGACATTCCCTAAATGGTTGACATTCACCAAAAAGAATAACATTGTTAACCCAATGGAAATTCACAAAGAAGCAGACACAGAAAATACTGCAAAATGATGACTGAAATATCAAAGCCTAGCTGGTCCCAGGTGTTGTCATACTGCAGCACTCATTTGGCTAGCTGGTAATTTGCAACAGCTTGCAGAACAAAGACCTGGGATTGAGTTGGATGCCTGTTGCTCTTCAGTGCTATTGAGCTCTGTAGTCCATCCTTTCAGTTGATTTTACTACTTGAAATTCCAATCACCATCTTGTAAAAATGTATATGATTTTGAAATAATTCCTACCAACATCTAGTTTACTCTTGCATCAAGTTTACTCATATTTAGACTTAGCCATATTTCAGCAAGAGGTAACATTGTTCAGTTTACTGTGAATACTCAGGCATGAATTGTCAAAGGCAAAATTCCTTCAGAGATGTGTGCTGCACTGCTTCATTTCCATGCTTTAGATCTATCCGTTCAGAGGTAGAAGTTGGGTGGCAAGGCTTCCAACATAGTGCATGGAAGACTTAAAATGGGACTCAAGGCTGCAGCCATGAATTGCATGGAGACTAAGGAACACTAAGTGAAGGCCTCAGGGAGTCATTTTTCTCTTCTCAGCTTGATGCCTTTTCCATCCTTTCAAATTTCAAGGATAGCAATGCCTGAAATGCTTAAATGCTTAAAATACACATAAAAGGGGAAGAACTCTTCTGTATAACAGTGTAACACTTAGCATGCAGGCTCATGTTCCATTCTGAGCTTCTTCACAGACTTTCTAGTACTTCAATTCATTTTTTTTCTAGTAGAGCAGATTTAAGTAGGTATTTCCACCTCTTGGGAGTATGCCTATCAAATCAGCTAGTCAGTACAGTGGCACGCTTTCCTGTCCTCCTGGTACGGCCACAGAATTTCTGCTTCTGTATTTTATATTAAGCAGCTTAGTTTCTGCATCATCATGATGTTCTGCTAATTGTAAAGCTGTTGAGCCTCGTTGTATCTAAATACTTTATTGATTCCTAAATTTTTCAGTTGTAAGTGATCTTGGGAAAATTCAACTGGGGCCAATAGTGCTAAAGCACCTCTAGGAATAAATAGAAGCTGAATGGACATAGTAGGTATCTAAATATCTTAGCCACAGCTCCATGATTAAACAAACCCCTAACCAGTGACCATTTCTGCTTTTCAGAGCTACTTTTTCTGCCGAAAGCTCCTTGATCCTGGTATTTTATCTGCAACGCTTTCATAAACTGCACTTCAGCCAATTCTTTTCAGGCTTGAAGTCAAATGAAAAGAAACAGTTAAGATAAGTAAATCTTAAGCAAAAGCTGGGAGGTGAGAAGGGGGGAGATAAAGGATGATGAAAAGAAAAAATACTCACCAAAGTGTAAAACTCTCCAGGGAGGAGGGGAAGAAAAAAAAAAACCTAAAAAACCGAAAACCAATAGCAAAGATATAAAAGAATTCTCAAGGTAATGGTTGAAATACAGCTAATTCATAGAGAGGATGGAGCTTAAAAGAATTAAAGTAAGTACTATAGATGAAAAGATTCAGGGAAGACAAGATGATCAGTCATCCAGTCATTTTATTCTTCTTTACTGTTTGAACCTTGGTTGATTTGTTATTATAAAGACCTGAATACCAACTCGTATTTTATTCTGTGGTTATTTCCAAGAAGTCCATTGAGATTTGACAACTTCAGAAGTATATTCATAGAAAAAGCTTTTCTTAGGGGAATGTGAAAAAATTTAAATCATTTTGTATTGAAAAGAGGTGAAACATACAGTAGCAGGTTAAAATGTGGCTTATAACAGTTGGCAGAGCTAAATCAAGAAATCTGAAAATTCTTTGGATATTTCAGTCAAGTTGTCTCTAACCACTATTTTGTGGATTTACTTAATATGAGTTATGTTTTCTAGACTGTAGGAAGCTGGTAGTCATTTTGACCAAACGTGATATTCACAAGTGGCCTAGTGAGCAATACTCTTGTATGTTACACCTGTGTTTGAGAGTTTGTTTCTAAGGACTGGTGAAACACAGCTGTATCATAATGGAAGCCTTCCTCTAGAATCTACCATTAATCTACCATTGTCCCCAAAATAGAGGAAAAATTGTGTCTTCTGTGACACAATGGGACTCTTCCATACAAGAGATTTTTCTGTATAATGTCTCATATGACTTTGAAAGCAGCAGTGTGAACACCAGTGTCTTTCATCTACTACTGAGCTTAAAACTCAATAGGAATTAAAAGCCATCTGCCCCCAGTTTTCAGGGAAGAATCATGGCTTAATATGTGTAGCTCTGCATTCTCTGCCTAGCTCAGACCTCAGTAGACACCAAGAAGCAAGAGCACTGGGTTCAGGAGAGGATCATGCTGCTTGTCTCTTGAGCACATCCCAATTTCTGTTCCTGTTTCAAGCATTTGGGGTCAATGATGCTGTACCTTGCACATCTCTCTCCCTGTCTCTAATCAAACTGAATTTGAGCTGTGTTCAGACAGAATAACTTTCCCTCCTGCTCTGTGGTTTAAGACTAAGACAGAACACTGTAAATATCCTGAAAAGTGGAGGAAAGACAATTTTGAGGGGGAGCAAAACATTGTTTTGGAGAGATTAGAGAAGTGTTGATGAACCAAAGCCTCTGAGAACATTTCTCCCTCACAGCTCTCAGCCTGGGACCTCAAAGTATTGTATGTTTATATATAACTCATGTAGCTGTTATGATTTCCTTAATACTAGTATGTCATTTTCTGATTAATCATGACTTCAGAATCTCTATTTCTGTTAGGGACATATTACTGCACAAATGTGTAATTCAATCTCCTCAGCATAGATGTTGCAGTGATGGTTTCTGACCTTCATATGTGGTTATTATAATCCACTCTTGGTAAAGGAGCAACAAATAATGATGAAAGTTCAAAGTGGTGAAAATTTGCAAGCAACCGAAAACATCAGTCTTCTGTTTGCATTCTGCACAGCTTCTCTAGTGAATATATGTTGTAGATTGTTTTATTCCTTGATATTCAGAACCCCATATATTTTAAATATACCCTTGCTATAAGCTCTGACAACTGCATTCCATTGGAATCATGAAGCTGTGACCAGGAGAAGAAATCTCACCAGCAGAGAGAGGCAAACTTAAGCTTATGAAACTTACCACAGGAATAAATAAAAATGACTCTCAACCTCAGTGCATTCACCAAAGCTCAGCTCTTTGAATTGACTTTTCCTCGTTAAATTTCTCATGCACACATACATATACACACACCCCTTTTTATCTTAATTTTCTGATCTCTGGAGAAGAAACAAAGACTTTAGCTCTTTATTTTTATATTCATAATTCTTTAAATTCTTTATTGTAAATTCCAGAGGTGTCTGGGTATTATGATGGTAACCAACTTTTAAGAAAACAGAAATAAGACCAGTAACTAAAGCAATCAGATTGCTAAACCTAGAGGGGATAAAAAATATATATATGCATATATATATACATCTCTTTTTTATAGTAGAATAGAATATAAGCTTATTATGAGGCCCCTTAGCATAGTGCTGTATCTGTGGGTGTGTATAACATCTGGAGTAGTTATAAAAATTAGTGTTGTTTTTTAATTGTTGAAAAAAACAGACATTTTAATTCTGTCTAAATGACATTAGATCAATATTTTTGACCTCTAGAAAGGGTCATATCCAATTCTTTCCAAAGAACACGATAGACTAAACCTCTGATGACTGTTGAGGGAAAAAAAAAATAGAGATTCTTCCTCTTCTCTTTGGAAAACTGTGCATGGGATGAATATTGATGCTCTGACATTGGTGGGCAAAAGAACTTTCCTCAATTTTTCTAGTGAGAATTTGCTTCAAATTCAGAAACTGTCATTGCGAACAAAGATTGATGTAGCCTGGGACTGTAATATTGAACTTCTAATTTTTTATTACAATTCCTGATGTATCACTCAAGTAAGATTTCCTTTCTGAAGTGGGGCTATGGATCACTGTCAGAAGTTGTTTCTGCTTGTAGTTTTAAATTCTTCACTTTTGTGTACTTAATGGTTTTATTGGTGGTTGGCTGTAATAAGATACCAGCTGCTGTTTCACATGCATCACTTCTTTTTCAAAATACATGAAAAAAACATTATTTGTGGAAGAATGCAATGGCATAATACCCAGAATATTTGCCTTTAGAGTATTTTTAATTGCTGGAATCCTTGATACTGCAGTGACCTTACATCTTTTAAAAAACTAGTAAATATAGCCTGGTGTATTCACCTGCCCATTTCTTTATGCATAATGCATAATAATATGCATAATACTAATCTTTATTTTGCTATATAGACCTAAAGAATCATCTAGATAGAAAAAGCATTTAATCTATATAGACTGTTCCTGGTTTAAAACTAATTGGACATGTTATAAAAGGTCATATGTTCTTACTTGGCTGCAGCTGTGACAGCCTATGATTTGCCTATGAAGTATCTGATTCCACAGTTAGAGGTAGCTTAATGGTCTTCATTATTTATATATACTGCCTTGGTTTCCTTATTCTGTAATTGTAGTTTCAATCCCATTTTTATACTGTTTCTTAGCCTTGCAGGCTTTTTCATACTTTCATTGGTTTCCTGTATGGTAGCATAAAGAAAGTACAAGAAGAAGTCAAAGTACTCCTTGCCAGTTCTCCTTGCAAAGGTATAGGGAACAAGAATGGAAATTACATCAGGGAAGAATTTCTCCCATTATATCTATGTTTGGCACCTCTGTGTATCTGAATTCCAAAATGTATCCAGACTTTTAAGATATTTCAATAGTAAGAAGTGTTTATCTTTTCTTATCCCCGTAATACACATCTGAAGGATCCTGCCGTTGATTGTGTTTGTAGTATCTGATCTTTTCTGTTTTGTTCTGTTATTCCAATGAAAATATCAAGGAGATTTATTTTTGTCTCTATGAAATAGTTCAGATTAAAGTCAAAATAAAGACAACCTCTTATTTCGCAGCCTTCATTCACAGTGCTGCAAGGAGTTGTTCCATTTGTGTTCATTCACAACACCTATCCTATGCCAAATAGTATTGGTTTAGTGAAGACTGGCATTTGAATAAAGTTACTTTTTCTATTTTTCTAATTTATTTTTATTTATAATTTTAACATACAAACTTGGCTATTTTGATACAACATTTTTGTTAAGTACTGATGGTGGAATTTTAGGAGGCTTGAGAATCAAGTCAGATCAGCATCCAAAACATTGAAATCTTGATCCATCTGTTAAGCTATTACAATTCATCTGTAATATGCTTACTACATTTCACTAGCTAGTTTTTGTCTCAAGCACCAGATATTTTCTGTATAAAATTAGCCACTAAAAGTCTTACTTTGGGAAAATGCAAAAGATTCACACTTTTTGGCATTTGAAAAATCACATTCAGTACTCTGTGAAAGACTCTCTGTTCTTGTCACCAGAATATACTCAGCTCACTGCTCTGTTATATGGATTTATGTTTGTGAAGAAGGGGCAAAAACTGCGGAATTGCATTGGAACTTGTGTTAGCAAAGTGTGGACTGTGGAAGGAAGTTTTGTATATTTCTAGCTTAAATAAACACAGAACTCCAATCACTTGCATCTCGGTAAAACCAAAATGACCCTGGTCACAATGATAAAGGATAATACACATTGTTAGATCTGTCAAAGAGAAAATTTTAGAATAAACAATCAAAGTAAGCGGACAGGCATTTAAATGTCTCTCTAGAATTCACACATTACTTAAAAGCCTTCGATTATAAATCTGAATAATACTAAATAAATAAAATCTGACAGTCATTTCTACTAAATACCTTCTGCTGTGATCTGAATACCAGCTGTCTGATACTTTCACATATGAGGGCAGGTTATGGAGATGGATTGCCTTCATCCCACCTAGAAAGGTGAAAATGGTGTTCTCACTTTCAATTCTGTTTAGGTGATAATTAACTAGGAATAAAGTAGGAAAGATGGTACAGCCATTATATGAAATTACAATCCTACCATTAGTCTGCTTGTATATTGAAATCCATGATAGTTTAAAGCCAATAGGATCTATGAGATGACGAGAATTTGATTCTTACTGGGTGTTTTCTTATTTTCTTAATCCTCCAGTATTTTCACAAAGAAATGTCTGATGAATTAGACCTTGAATTATTTACTGGAGCAAAATAGTGAAAAGACAACCTCTGTAATAGTGCTCAAGCAGGAATATGGAGTTTTTCTTCCTAGAGTAGAAAGAATATTCAGACAGACAGCTGGGCTATCAACTGGGTCTTTCAGACTGTTAAGAGAGCTGTAAATTGCCGTATTTTAAGCCTGTTGACTTGTAGCTTCTTGAGCTGATTTGTTGTTGGGGATTGTTGGCCTCCAACGTGTGGCTTTCTCTCTGGGGAACCTCCAAAGTGTCCTCATATGATGCAGATTTTAAAAACTTATTATTTTTTTCCCAGGTTGCCTTTCTGTATTTTATGAATCACTGATACAAAAGCAAATTTGAGCAATATTTCACCCTAGTCAGGAAGGTAAGACTAATGCACAAAATTTTAGGAAAGCCAAATGGCATTAGAGTATTCTTCTTCAAATAGCTGATTATGTTAATATGTAAAGATGTCAGTTCCAAAAGCTAGACTTCATTAAATATTGATCTGTAGCTTGCATAGCTTGTCCATACTTTATTACACAAATAAATGAAAAATTCTAAAAGTTGTTAGTCTGTATGAACCATTCATGATTTTGCTAATAATTTTCAGGAAGACTGCTGCCGACATGCCACCTTGGGGGTAAGCTCAGTCATTTACTTACTTTTTGATGTGTTTGAAATAGCATTGTCAGAACAGAAAAGATGCAAATCAATTAAAAATCCTCCCTTTGCCCAGCTGGAATAATTTACCAACATAGACACCCTTTGATGCATTCAGTTTTATTATGAAATAAAACACTGCACATTTCTTGCAGCTTTTGACAAGATTCATTTTGAATCTTTGTGTCAGGAGATGTACAAGTGTTATCTGTAAATGAGAAATGTATGCGAGGTACTCAACTAGTGCTGAATTTCAATGAACTTTGTGGTTCTAATGTCATGAAGCTCTGTCAAGTGTTAACAGAAATTAAAGGTAAAATTCATATGGAGCTTTCACAAATCACAGCCTTATCTGTCAACATTTTATAATAACCTAACAGTTATGATCTATCAAGGTATTAAAGTGCAATTCTGAGCCCCAGAGGAAAAATCATAATGTTCTCAGACCAGTAAAATAACAATAAATATTTGCATTGAGCAGCTTTTTCAAGCTTTCCCTTCAAAACTTCTCTCACTAATTGCATTTCAAACCAGTTCTATTACAAATACTGAAAGTAGACAGGAAAAACACTGAAATTGTTATAACTTTACAATACTTCAGATAACACTAGTTTATTTAACATTTCTTTCTTTTTGCATTTTAAAAAATAAAGCTAATTTTGAATTTTTGATAAGATTGAACACATTAAACTGTGGCACTGCAATTCTCATTTAATAGATTGAGAGACATTAAATACATGAAAGCATTCCGGATTTTCAGTCAATACTTATCTTTCTTTAAAGACCTCAGTTTTATCAATCTAGATTCTGTACAGAAATACACAGCTTTATATTCAACTGCTGGTTCCAAACTTCGAAAATATATGAGCCCCATCAAGTTCACTGTGCCTACTCAAAACTACATTAATCTTATTTTCTGCTGCCGAAAACATAAGGGCTGATTAGAGCTAGATTCTGTATTCCAGACTGACTTTGCCACTGTAAGGTTTCAAAGGGCCAGGAAGCAAATCCTAACAGTCAGTGAAGGGTTAGATCAACTTCATCCAGCTTCTTGCTGTGCAAGTCATGGAGAAATTCAGCTTAGGACAGTGTCTCTTTGGAAATACCATATTAAAAAAATATCTATGAATATGGATTAATTGTCAATTTTGCTAATGCCTTTTCTCTGAGTTGTTTAGAATTTGTGCTCGGTGTGTGGAAAACTGAAGTTCACTTTTATAATTATAATAACTGTATATACCAAGTACAACTAACTTTCAAATTCGTAGCCTAATATTGGAAATAGGTGTATTTGGAAAGGTATCTCTTTCTGAAGCTTTACAGGAGAGGCATAGAAATTCTAGGAATTGTTTACACTGGGGATCTCACGTTGAGGCTTTTTGCCTAGTCTGGTGGGTAGGACACGTGCTTTAGAAACACAGGTTCAGTCCTCTCTAGCTGGAGGTAGATGCTGAAACTGTATTTCCCATGTGTCAAGTGGAAGTTGCTACCAGCTGGTCTATTTATTAAAAAGCAGAAATTCTTCTCTTAGAGGAATCTGTTCTTTCATTTCCTTTGTATTTCTTACAAATGAAAAAGGGTGCTTTTTTGGACTTTCATTTCTGCAACAAAAATCCTAGTCATTTTAAGTTTTGTTTTCTCTAAACCATTTTTAGGAGCTTTTGAAGAGCTGTTTTCTTTCTGCTTTTCCTCTTAACATATACCAAGTGATATTTTTTTCCACACTGTGGCCAATTTAGAATCAATTTTGTTTAATTGTAAAATTTCCCAAGGATATATTCTGCACCCTGAACATAATTTGGATCTATTTAATGTGAGTCACTATTTTAAGAATTTTCATATTTAATATCTTTGCTGCTGTCATCAATTCATGAGAAGTTTTACCTCAAGAACAGTATTTAGGAGAAAGACACTAAATGTTCTATTTCTTTAGAGAAGAAACTGTTCCAGATCCGGCATGGATCTAGAAAAGTGAGTGGCTGAGCAATGCTTTATTTACAGTGGTGCAAGAAATTCATTATATAGAAGTCTTCTTGCATGGAATTGGTTGCATGTTATGGAAAATGTTCTCCATGTACTGGGATAATTTCAGTAAAACCAAAGCTGAACTGAAGAAATACCTAGAGGAAAACGTCTTGCCTTCATTATATTCCTTATTAGCAAATTTCAGGATGCTTCCTGCAGTTGCCAACAGCTCCGTCATCTCAGAAGCTTGCACGGGTCTGCAGCGTTGCTCTGAGGATTTTATCAGAATGTGCCTGCTTTGTTAGACATGTATTTCTGGCTGAGCTTCATCTCTCTATTTTTTTTCCCCTTCCCCCAATATTTCATAAATTTCTTTTAATTTCTGGAAAAATCCAAATAGGCTAGTAATAGAAAAATAAGCAGGGGAAAATGCAGACATATTGATTCCCGTAATAATTTTAAGAATACTTAATAATGTTTGTTTCTGGGAAATGATGATCTACAGTCTCTTCACCATAGGAAGTGAAGAGAAACTTCATATGTGAAGTTTCATACATGAAAGCAAAACAAGAACATCTGAGAAAAAAGTTGACAGTTGTCATTGTAAAGTTTTTTTTCCAGAATGAGTTCAGGGTTATGGTCCCAGCTTTGAGACTGGAAACTAGTAGAAGGTAAAACTCCAATTAGCTTAATGCATGGACTGTCTTTCTTTGCTAAGGAGCTCTCGGTCACAGAGAGTTACTAGAAGGAAGGAGACTGCTTTCATGCTGTGCTTGTTTTTTGTTTTTAGTTTTTTGTTTTTGTGTTTTTTTTTGCTACAGAATTGCCACAGTACTACAGAAGTTCTAAGACCTACAAAAATAACACTGTAAATGTATTCCAAAGCCTGTTATTTCAGATGGCATTTCATACCACATCATACCAGATTTACAGTAACCTGAAGGTATTATAAAACTGGAGAGTTTTGGAGAAACAAATGTCAGATGTGTCCCGTATAATTCCCTTTGCAGAGTTTCACTCTGAGATTATCATCTTTGAAGGAGAAAGAGATTCTGCTTGGAAGGTTAAAAATGGAGACTGGAATTCAGTAGCATCCAGGAAAGGCTACAAAAGATACCTTTCCACATGGAAACATTTGGTAATTAAGAAAATCATGTTTTTCAACAGAAACATTAAATCCCCATTTAAAAACCTTTCTCTGCTTTTGTAGAATAACTTTTCCTAATATGATTGCAATCTTTGAAGTTATTTTTGACATCCTTAAACAGTTAGAATTTTCAAATTGATGTGTTTTGTGTAATATCTTACATAATTTACATGCTCAGTTTTGAAGTATCTCTGTTTTGGCAAATATTGGACATCATAAATTGCAACATACCAGAATCTAGTATTTTGTGACATAATTCTGCAGTTAATGTCTTTTCCCTTAATGGTATTAGTGGAGATAAAAGTAATACCTGAGGCTGTATACTATTTTTACTCATAAGAATTATGCTTGATTGTACTGTAAAATGCAGAAGAGAATTTGTAGATAGTAAGCCCAGGAGCTTGGACTCTTATGAATGTGCTGGATTGCAGAATATTAAGTAGTTTTCACTTAGAGTTTTCACCCACGTGCAGTGGTAATAAATGTGTTATCAGGACTGGTTACCGCGTGCTGTCTGGTGCCTCACTTGCTTGGGATTCCTGTGTCTGAGGCTCTGTCTTTGGTTTATTGGACTTTAAGGAGTCAAAAAAGCAAAAGATTGTGGTCTGGAATGAGGGGCAGTAGTTTTGCTTTTCATCACCAGATATGTATCTAGAGGCCGTGTAATATATTGAGCTTTTAAACTACAGGAAACTGGAAAGAGCTTTGGGTTTGCAATTACAGAAACAGGTGAATTTCAGATGTTCCAAAGATTTGTGATTTGCATAATTCTATTTCCTTCAAACTCTTCTAAGTTTGCTATTTTGACTAAGTGCCCAGACTGGGAATCTATATAACAAAAATCAAGAAGTCAGATTTGGTACCCACATGGTCCTAAAACCAATTCATTTTGTTTTTACATTAGTATTGCCTTTCTAAGGGTAGTTTATAGGACAAGTTTGATTTTAACTCACTGATTCACTGAGCTTTCACATTCTATTAAGGTTTCAATGAGCTTGAACACAACAGATAAATAAGCATTTCTTTGTCATCGAGCAGCTTCTGAAGCTTGTTGGTAGTACCAGTCCTTGCTTCTGTTGAGATGACCACTATGTCTGTTGAACCTACAGGGAAAATGAAACCAAAAAATACAGATGAGATGAAAACTATGTTAAAGAGAAACTTCCACTGTCCAAATTCACCCAGTAGTGTCAAGGATACATAATGAGGAGATGATAAAGAAGAACTTCAAGGAATAAAGGATCTGACAGTATCTATTTAACAGATGGCACATAGTCAATTATGTATCAAAGGTGCTGGTGTGTTTGGGGATGTTTGTAAAATTTACACACACATACACATATATACATTTTTTTGTATATATGTATATACAAAAGTGTTCATTGAAAATATAATGATTGGTGTCTTGTATTTAGATAAGCTTAAAAAAACAACCCCAGTGATTTTGGTGCCCAAACCCTGCACTAGGATTGAGCGTTTTGGAGAGCTTGGGCATCTCAGCCTTGCAGCAGGCCAGGAGTCAGTGCAGTGCAGAGGCCCCTGGCACCGTCCCCTGCAGCCCATGAGCTGTCCCGAGCAGAGAGCTCCAGTGCAGCCCAACTCTCCCCTTGAAGCGGGGAAGCCTCCAACCTCTGCAACATCCTCCTGTCACTATGGAAACAAATGCACTGCTACAATTTCTGCACCGGGGGTAAACAGGTAAGCTGCTAATCTGGCAGTGTGACTGGAATAATTCTATTGATTCCAGGGCTAAAGCTGAAATCCTTTAATTCACTGCAGGATGGAGAGAAAAGGTGGAATGTAAAACAGGAAAGCCTATGTTTAAACATACATGTCTTCAGTACTTAGTAAACACCGTTGAGGGAGCGCGCGGGGCGGTAAATGCTCGGTTTGTCTTCCTTCCTGCGAGTCCTTTGTCAGGGTGGCAGTGAATGAGCTGTAGCTCCTGCCTGCTGTGGCTTTGTGTTTGGGATTTTTGCTTTTGAATCACTAAATCAAACTAAACCCAATGCTCAGTCTGTGCATAAACAAATCCATATGTTACCTGTTTCTCCAAAAGGGGAAAAAAAAGCCACAAGGTGGACATTTGACATGTGTCACTGAAAAAATGTCTTGGACAAATCTGTTCTGAGTTCCAGGTTTATGACAGAAGCTGGAATCATAAAAAAACTCACCTGGTTCTGCTGTTTTGGGTTTTTTTTGTCACTTTATGAATGGTCCTTTGCAAACCATTGATAGCAGTGTCCACTTCAGCACTGTTAAAGTTTGGTTCAGCACTGTCCAGATTTTGGACAGAGTTTTGGTACAAAGAACAAGGCAATGTGGACCTGTCAGGAGCAAATGTGACAGCAGACACCAAATCTGTTCATCAACACTGTTCTCCAGTCTCCTTCTGCACCCTTTGAGGTTTCCCATGTGAGGAACATTTTCTGTATCTCTGCGATCAATATGAGATGCAAACAGGGAGGAAGCATTCAAAAGCTTCTGTGCTTTTTATTTGAAAAAGGTCTGCTGTACTTTTCTGTAGCTTCTGCTTCATACTAACGTCTTTAAAGAACTCTCAAAAAGGAGTTTCACTGTGCCTTCCTTTTAACACTTACATTCAATTATTTCTAGTATTTTCCCTGCTTCCTCTTACAATCTTACAGTCTCTATCCTATTTTTGCCATCTAGCCATCATTTTTTGAAGGGAGTATATAAAGTTATAGTTCAGTTATTTCTGGACAGCTATTCATAGCAAACTCACAATGATAACGACATGAGACATAACACCACTGGATGGGAACTGTCCCTCTCTTCTTCACCTTCTGCTGGAGGGGAGCAGCAGGCAGGCTTCTTGTTTTACCCCAGCATTGGTGACATCTGCCTTCAAACCAACTCTTCAGCCTCATGGGAAAAAAATTCTGACTCCAGAGATTCCCTTGTCTTAAAAGAGCCTACTTGGTTTTGTCTGAATGTGGAGACCTTCTTTTAGTGTGAGGGCTTTATTTATTTATTTATTTATTTATTTTTGCCTCCCCAGAAGTCCACTTGGGGCATATTTCCTTATCACTCTTAACAGCAAGCAATCTTGATGCTGAGAATCCTAAAGCCAAATTAAGTTGAAAATAAACTTATTCTAGCAAAGCGTTAAATTCCTGTTAATATATATGGAAGCAAAGCTATGAAAGAGAAAACTATGCCAAGGAAACAGAATTCTAGCTGCTATTTAAGAGATAGGTTGCTTTCCAGATGCCATTTTTTTTGACGGGCAATTGATGTAGTCACTACTGCCCTCCATCTCCGATTTGATACCTTTTGTCACAGTGAAATGCCCTGCATATTAAGGCAGGATTTGCACCCTGTTTGCATTACTGACTTCAGTCCTTTACTAAGGCAGTTTCTCTCTGGGCCTTCTGTCACACTTTATTTCTCTGGGCCTGGGCTCAGGCGTGTTTACCTTTCATTCGTTCAGTCAGTCCTTGTATAGGCTACTGTCAATGTTTGCACTCTGAGTGGTATTAGGAAATGGCAAATCCCAGTTGTCCTGGCCAAAATTCCTATTGCAAACAATGTTTATAGTTCAGCATATGTGTGGTTTTTTTTTATTATTTTATTTTATTCAGTGAGAAAAATAACCAATCCAAATTGCCTATACTCCTAACGGAATTGCCTAAATAATGTGCTTTGGGGCACTGCTGGATGTTCTAGGGAACCTGACATTGCCTGAATATTTCTCTTTTACTGCTATTGTTGCTTTGACAGCTTTGATTTTTATAGCAGCTTTAATCATGTGTATCCTATTCCTTCACCTCTGGCATTTTGCAAATATTCCATTTCTCAGTTCCTGCTACCATAACTACCTTCATCAAATTATATTTCATCAAACTCCTTCTCCCAAATCCATGGGGGAAACCCCAAAAGGAGACCATGTCAGCTAAACAAGAAAATGCTAAATGTTTACATGTTAGAAAATCTATTAATTAAAAAAAAAAGAAAAAAAAAAAGAAGAAAAATTAGGTATATAAGTTAATGTGGCCCCAAGGCAACATTGGCAGTAAGTTATGCACTGACATGTTAAGCAAGCTTTATGAGCCTGCTTATTGTTAACTCAACTATACATGGGAAAAAAGAGGGCCATCAAGTAGAATACCACAATGGACTTTGTTATCTTAAACTTTCAGAGTGTAGATCATATGAGGAACACTAAGATTTTATTTATATTTTTTCCATAAAAAAATGTTTGCAGACTTTTATTTTTCTTATGCATAACAGTTGATTAACTCCCTATTCCAGGCAAAACTGAAGGAGTTACTGCTTGGATAAGAAGAGTATATAGAGTTGTAAACACTACCAAGAGCTAAGGGGAATGGTAGCTGCAGAGCTCCCTCCAGTTCCCGCTTCTCAGATAGTGTCATACATATTCTTCTTCATCACTAGTCAGCTTTTAAGAGGTGGATAAGTACAGGGACACAAAAATATTACTGTGTTGAGTTATTCTGCAACATACAAAGTATTTTCTGCTAAGCTTGGTCTTTTAGCTGGAGAGGAGGATGTGGAGACATCCAGGATATGGAAACAAGCAGATTTCTTTCAGCTCTTGTCCCCTTGAGGCTTTTCTTAAAAATCTCTCATTCTTAATTAGAATGAAAAGTTCAGCAGAACAAAACCCAAGTTTGAGTGTTTTTCTGCAACACCCCCAAAGATACTGTGCTAGGAGATACCTGCTAGTAAATGTCATTAGGGTCTTCCATGCCAACCCATTCTGTGCAGGAGGTTGCAGCTAGAAATGGACTCATGCAGTGTAGAATATGCTCACGAAGCTGTTGGAGCCAAGAAGCAGAAGCAGACAGACAACTTGCACTGCAGAAGGTGCCAGGAGAAAGTGAGAATAGTGCCTGGGGGAAGCTGCCGTGTCATTTGCCTGCAGAAATAGATTAATTTTGCAGGGAAAAGTTCTAAAGTTGAATCCTCTGAGTATGCTGGATTCCTAGGTGACTCCATTCTCACAGGTAGCATAAGCATTAAAAATTTGTGAGGTAGTACTGGAAAATAAAGAGATCAGATGAATTAATTACATTCATCTTCTGGAATCTGACCCAAGATAATATTATACCACTTCTCTTTCTGTGTTCTTTTTTCTCAATTTTATCCTTCTTGAGTCAAAAGGGATTCTGTTTGGGTCCAAGTCAGTTCTTTTGATGTCTTCTGAATGTAGCAATTTGTCCAATATGGTCAGAAGTAGGAATATATTCTTTTCTATGAATGTAAAGATGTTACATTTACTTGCTCTAGTTCTGTCTAAAAGTGCAGATCAAGCAGTTCTAAAAAAATAAAAATAACTGTCTACTATAGAGCCTGACCCATCAACAGAATGATCTATACAGATTATTGCTCAGTTAGTAGCATTCTCAGAAGATGCACAATATCCAAAGAAAGTAAAAATTAAAAAAAAAAATCACCATTTGAAAGGATAACTTCAAACTGTGATGTAAAATGAGCAAATATTTTTCCAGCAGTGGCTGAGTTACAAATCTGACCAGAGCATGTGAAATACATGCAAAACAGTGTGCTGTTAAGTTTTTCTCATTAGTAAATCATTAATGACTGAGAGCCGTTGAGTAACACACCTTCTGTGGAGAATCCCCAGCATTTTACCTCAAGCATAATCAACAAACACAAGAGGGTCCATTAAATCCTTAATAATAGATGAAAGCATCAATTGATCGAAGTAGTAATTTAAATTGCACAGAAGTATTAGAAATGTGGAGAAAGAGCTTGACTCCTTGTCGTTGCCCTAGTCCTTTCCTTAGAAGTGATGTACTCGCTACATGAGATCTAGGGAGTGACTTGCAATTAGTAAGAGACCTTAAGCAGCTCAACATGCTATGATGACATTCAAGAGAGCTTATTATAGTTGCATAGAATATTTAGTTGAACAAAGTGGTAATAGGAGATCTTTGCTTTACAATAGCTTGTCGATACTACTTGCGCTACTACTTATGCTTGGCTATTTGTCTGTTATATTTTATGTGACTAATTTTTTTTAAGGTGTTGAAGGCTGGTATGTCACTTCCCTACTATGGTCATGCACAAGGCAAAATGCCTTGTCTCACAATTCATTTATTATAATGAGGTGCTATGATGCTTAATTGTGATGCACTTTTGAAGTAAAATAGCCCTTCTCTTTATGATGTAACATCCTTACTGAAATGGAAAGATTATGGAATTATTTAAAGCTACCAATTTAGTTTGCAGTAAACCATCATGTACAAAATAAGAACTGCCAAATGAATTTTTGTCTTGGTTTCGTATTAAACAAGTGAAAAAGACTTTTTAAATAGATATATTGTATAAAGCATGCATTCTTTTTCCCCCTTTGTCAGTTTCTTAATCTGCCATAAGAATGCTGGTGTCTATTGCCAGATATCTCCATTCCTCCACAGCACAGTGTTAAACAGCAATACCCCAGCTGGGCAGGATGGTGTAGTATGCTTGACCAGCTAAGAGGTTTACTCGAGTCACAGCGTTTACTACCCCAGCAGGCATAGAGAGCTTATTTACTCACTAGTGTGAGTGTATCTGTTCCCGAATTGAATGTTGTAGATGAGACAAACCTTTTCAGCAATGGTCTGTGCATCATCTGCACCTTGGAGGTGGGCACCTGAGTGTAATCAATTGGCTTGATGCAACAGTGCAAGTGTTTTAAAAGTTTTGAAGAAATGGTGCATGGAGGGAGGAGATGAATACAAAGTTAAATACAATTCAGATTTTATTGTCTCTGTAAGACTAAAAGGAGTTTGTAAAAAGCATTTAAAAATTATTTTCCTTCTCTAGTAAGTAAATATTTCTCTGAAATATGTAGGTGATTGATTTTATGAACAAGAAGGCTTCATTATACACAGCGATTTTGTAATCATTAAATTAGCAGCTTGGTCCCGAAGATTATTATAATAATTACATGGCTACAGGTGTCTCCTTACCTTTAATTCTCTGTGAATGCCTCAGACTATGTTAAACAGGATTCCTTTCAGAGACAGTTCATTTCTATGCCTGTCCATTTTAATTTGTGACATTGTTTGTTGATTCGTTGATTCACATGGTCTTTCTATCTGCTCTTTTAGGACAACAGTCCAGCCTGTGAAGGGACGTCTTTGCAGACTTCACTGCTCTTTTATTCTCTTCTGTATTAGAAAATCTATCTTTTATTTACCAGTGCAGCTAAGCATACACATAGGTAAATGTAGTTTCCGCTGTGTGCAATATAGTATGTCTGCTCCATGCCCTGGCCAGAACATCAGAGTTCTTTACATGTTTAACTTGCATTTCAGAAATGAGCAATGGTTTCTTATTAGGCAGAATATTTTATTAAAAATTAAAACATTTAAGCAATGGATAGCTTTTAGTAGCTTTTCTGGAGATATCTCCATGGTTATGGATGCATGTCCTGTTTTTTTGTTTTTTTTTTAATAATCTCTGAACTATGATTGGAAAAAAAAGAGAGAGCAAAACAAAGAAATGAATAGCTATGTTATCCACTTTGTCTATAATCCGCTCTCACTCTCTGCTGCTTTTAAATAGTGGCACATGGTGCCTCCAACCTAAGCCATATACTGCTCAGGGTAAGGGACAGTATTTCTTCTGCTTTCCACTTCCCAATCCTGCCCTGCAGCATTCCCCGCTTCCTCCCAAAGATCCAGCCAAATTAAATTCCTAATGCCAGTGAGCCTCCTTGAGCTGAGAAGAATTAGATTTCCCCTGGTCTTTTCATTAATCTCTGAAATACCGTGTATTAGATACAATAAGTTCCAGTATGCAGCATATGGTGATAGGATTCAGCAATAAATCTATACTAAGTGAGACCTGTTATACAATTCACTAATCTCGTGTATTCACTTACAATACATCATGCTTCTCATCTCAGATCTATCAATAGAGAGAAGATCCATTTTTAATAACGTATGTTAGAATTTATTTCTCCAGGTTGGGCTAGAAAATGTGCAAAATACATGTTGCTTTCTATACACTGCAATTTTAACTGTCAAAGAAAGTTCAGATTCTTACAGAAAGTTACAAAAATGCTTGGAGACAAAGACGACCCTTCCATGTCAGGTGTGTAAGCTTAGTTTAATAGGAACTTAAGACTGAAGAGTCAACAGAGACCACTGAATTCTGTCCCTTGCATTTCTGACCATAAACTTCATTTGAGATATGTAGTCAATGAACTGAATTAAAGTTACTTTTAACTTCTTTTATGACATCTTTATGTACCTTTTTTTTAAAAAAAAAAAACTATATATTAGCCATGACTGATTTCTCAGTTGCATTCTTGCAAAAGCAAAATATCTTCCAAGTCAGTTGCTGACTATTTTTTGTGAAAGCTTATACCTGCAAAGAAATGATCGGATAATGGAAGAAACTAGTGTATAGTTGGAAGGCAAGCGATGGTCGTTGCAACCATTATGCTTTTAGTCTGGCCCTAAACAGATGTATGAGTGAACAAAACAGTTGGATGGTGTTGGTCTGCAAACTATGGGAGAAAGAGGTTAAGAAACCTGTTGTCTGTACTTCCCTTTTTACCTTTAACAGAGAAGAAATTTCTAAGCAACAACTAAATGCTCAGGTCAAGCAGAGACAGTATTTGAAAGAGCTTGTCCATAGTCAATATAATCCTGAATGACTAAAGCAATTTACCTCATATATTTAAATAACATCAGCAGGTGATAAAATGCAAACCTTTTGGAGCATATTCAAGTATGTGTTTTGAGACCAGCTGTATGAAGTCATGATATTCTTACAATTTTCTTCTGGGCTCTTTATGTTGGAAGGAAGGAGTTAGAACCTTCGCTTACAGATCCTAATTTCAAACTATCTTATGTTCAGAAATATTCAGAGCTAGGCATTTTGGTTGGCTCATTTTTCATCATAAGTAAGTACATAAAACAATACTGGCCTTACTACTATTCCCTAAGGTATCCCACCATTTATCTTTTCTATACTGAGAATGGGCTTTTTATTCTTACTTCTTGCTTCCTGCCTGTTAACCAGCTTTTAATCATTGATAAGAATTTGCCTCTTACACTCCGGTTACTAAATTTCCTTAATAGTCTCTTGTGAGGGACTTTATCAAAAGCCTTTCGAAAGTCATGAGTATATCATATCCATTACTGCTTCTTTATCCACTGTTTTGTTTACAATTTCAAATAATCATAGTGTGTTTGAGAAGTCTAATTCATCGTAGTCAAAGCCAGGTTTGCTTTCGTTATCACATTATACTATATAATAGAGTCTTATTTCTTTTAAATTATTGCTTTAGTATTATTATGGTGCTCAGTGTGTTCATAAACCAAGTAATGAGGAAGCTCGTGTGTGCTGTATCTTCTTCAGACTTTGTTTTTCTAGTGCTCAAGAAAGCTGTTCCGCCTACATTTCTTTTCAAGTGACCATCCTCCTATAAGTCACCATAAAACAAAATCTGTTTCTGTTTATGTATTGGCTTCAGCAAGGAGATCCAACACACATCTGTATGTTGGACTGATAGACAAACATGACATGTTCTGACTCTGACAAATACAAATCTTTTACTGAAGAATATGAGAACATAAAGCAGTCATATATGATTCAGAATAACATTGTTTTAGCTTAGAATGAAAGCTCTGTAAAATGTAAATTACTCTACATCTTGGCTATTAATTCTCAAGATAATTTAAGATAGGGATTTCAAGTAATACAGACAGATAACTCAATGTCCCTGTTATGTGCTGCTCTATCAGCTATCTGTCAATGCCAGTGGGCAAGTAGCAGAAGGAAAGGAAGATGGGTACCCCTTAAAAAGAGGGGACATGAATTATTTTTTCAATTCTGGAAGGCACCAAGCACCACAGGTGATTTACTAACCTCTTTCTGAAATCTTCATTCCCCTCATTGAGTCAAACTGCTCGTTAGTCTCCTGCATGGCAAGTGCAAGGATGTCCAAGCGCGGCACATGCTATGGCTTCCGCAGCAGCAATCAGAGACAGCGTTTGTGTGTGTTGGGGGATAACATGGCCCTGATTCTGAGCAGCGGCTGTAATTAAAACTGTAATTTGTGCTTCTTCTCATTATGTTTTGATGGCCTTAGGCTGTAATTACAAAGTTAATTAATTAATTAAACAAAACCCTAACTACTATTACACGTTATGTGAAAATACCAGAGCGAGAAAATGCAGCGTAACACTTGTGTAGCTTCTGGTGGGGGATGTGGCTATTGAAGCACGCTTGGCAGGGCACAGAACACACAGCCCACGAAACGGTGCGGTGACGGTTCCTTTTACAGCACAGTTTCCGGAGAGCTGATCACAATGAGGCATTGATCCTTCCCTAGCTCTAGTGCTTAGGTACTACCATGGTATAAATAAATGATGAACGGATAAAACTTTCCCATGCTGACTGCAGCACTTCTTAGGCTCTTTCAGCCCTCCTGGCATCCTCTTTCTTCACTCCTCCTCACCACATCCCTGGTGTTCTTCTCTTCCCTCCATCAATACCAATGGCTCAAGTGACAAATAAAATTTCTGTCTTGGTACTTTTCTAGGCTACAGGTTGGAACAAGTGAACCATTAGTCACTTCATGAAATCCTCCTTTGTGCCACCAGGCTGAGAGCAGTTGCACCTTTATGCATATTTTATGCACGTTTATGGGCTGCATTTCACAGTGCTGTATTTAGTTCCATTACAGTTTTCCATCATATTGCTCTTTTATTATGGCATTAATTATGTATTGTTTTATTTTATCTTACAGTATTTTTTATGCTATTTTCTTAGTTGGGCTTTATAATGTTTATAAAGTTAATCTGTAACAATAAGGCTAATGTTATCCTGGCACTTTGCATTAGCCAAGCTGTTATTTTCTGAGCACTTTTGTTTGGGTACCTCTTATATTGCCTTTAAAAAAGATCAACATTAAAAAGTCTGAGACACTAAATTATTCATAAGCAAAGGGATTTTTTATAAAAATAAAAGAGCTTTTTTTAGGGGATGCATTTTCATTATTGCCATTCCAGGTCATATGAAGCAGCCATGTTGAAAGTGGGCCACAGTTGACATCAGAGATGAAATGAAATGGTAGCTAATGAGAGCATCTTATTGAAAATAAACAGCATATCCTAGATTTATCCATATTTTCCCACATGTGGATTTTCTGCAGGTCCCACAGCCAACAAGATCTTACAACTAGGAACATTTCTATCTTGATATGGCTCTGCCTCTCTTCAGCTCATAGCTTTGATTCTCCACACATCTGATGGTAAGGAAGGAGTCTCAGCACTGGCAGGAAACACTTCGTGCAGAGAGTTAGTCTATATCAAGCTCTTTTTTCAGAGGTTATTTGGGATATGGAGAAAAAATTCCCAGTGTCTTTGGATGTGAACCTGTAACATGCAATGTTTTTCCAAGTGATCACTGACATGTGAGTGATTTGTGCCAAAAATCAGAAGTGCAGGTAAAGATGGAACATTATCGCTGTGAATTATTGCACCGCATTGCAGCTTGTTGTGAAAATAATATGGGTGACTCACCTGGAGCCTGATTCATTGTTTTTCAGTTTCCTATGCAGTCACATACTAGTTGCCCTTTAATTTTGTTGCAAAGATTTACTTGAATCAGTCTTAATTAATATAATATTCAAAAATTGGCTGAGCCTGTGTTTAGGAAGGGTGAGAAATTCTTCAGTATTGATAGAACTTAGAAGAAGAATCAGTGGTGTGATTGATAAAGGAATTGTTCGTCCTTTCACCTTTTCACCTTATTTCAATGACTTTCAATTCTTTGTGTTTATTACTTCCTGAGTTCTTTCTAAAAATATAACAAATAGGTTAACAAAACTGAGTGAGGCTTGGTGCTTAGCTGCTAAAGACTTGCAGATCTCAGAATCTATGGGTGCTGACCACTTCTGAAAATCAGACCCTGTTACATTTCATATTGAGTTTTTCTATATATTTTCCTCCATTTTCAGAGCAGAGAATAAATCTTGTGCACCTGGCGATTGTTTGAGAACAGTCATTTTGCAGCAATTTGCCCATTTGAAACAAAGATTGAAAACGGAAGGCAGGGGAAAAGGTTGATTTGTCTTTTGTGACTGTTTTACTGTGTTTTTAAGAGTACAAGACTTCTTTTCCCTTTCTCCTATGTATTTTCTAGGCTTTTCCCTTCCTACCTGAACAGTGTCTCCTCTTTGCTATCTAATTTGGGGGGGGGGGGGGAGGGGGGGGAGGAGAGTAGGAAAATATCCAAATATGAAAAGAGAAAAAAAATGCTTAAAAGTAACGTGCAAAATGATCATGAATATCCTTTCTCCCTCACTAGATTTGCCATTTGCCTCCTTTACTCAATTATAAGGGTCATGCTGCACATGTGTTCAGTAGTTCCTGCTTCAGTGATATTCTTCATTAGTGGAGTTTCTGTGGTAAAAAAAAAAAAAAAAAGTAGATCTTTGACAGAAAAAAAGTGCTAATTTGCTCTCAGTTGCACTTCCTTCTTTTATACCTGCTGCATCCCTCATTCCCCAGAGTGAGGTGCAAGGGTGAGCACAGCGAGTTGGGAGATGCACTCCCTACCTGGTTGCTCCACAGGATGTACTGGGTGATGGTAGCACTTCTGGAGAAACCCAGGGATTCTCCAACTCCATGTGCTGCTCTTTGCTTCACTTTTGTGCTCCTGCAAACAGCACTTGTCAGCTCTGGTGACAATAATGTACAAAGCTGAGAGAGGTACGTTAAGCAGATGTGCTTAAAGAAGGATCAAATAAAACAGCATTAAGCTCACTTATAATGAGGTAATTATTTAGAATTCATGTACCTTTTACCGTAATTAATTGCATTCAACATAGTGGTTTGTAATGCATCATTTTAAATTACTCTTATGAATTTATATATATCATTAGAAGGAAAATATAAGATGGTTAATTTCATAGTTGCAAACTAAACTCTGTTTATATATTTGTGTCTTGTGAATATAATAGAAAACAGGGGGAAATAATTCCATATTAAAATGCAGGTAACTGCAGGGCATTTACTAAAACTAGTATTAATATTATCTTAGTTAACTTTCAAATATAAAAAGGGCTGGGTAAATAACTCTGTATGAAATCTGAAGTATAATTTATAATGAATTTGTACTAATGATATCTAATATGCCTAGTTAAAATGAAAGCTTTATTGAGAATAAATGTTACTCATTTACTTCAAAGGGAGTTACCAGACATATGTAATTTGACGGTAATTTAAAAAATAGAACAATATTCGCTAATAAATGCATGATTTACAGATTTCCCATATGAAAATGAGATGCAGAGAGTATAAAATTTTATTTAATTGTGTAATATTAAAAAATCTCCTCCTGAGAATATTTTAGCTGCAAAACATCTAAAAGAAAGAAATTCCTGAAAAGCTCTCTCTATGATGAATACTTAAATAGTAAGAAGTGTTAGTTAAATCAACAGATGAATAATATTTTAATGAAATGTTAAGTTGACTTGTACAAGTTGGCTTCTTCAGAGGTGTAGCTTTCTAGAAATTCCAAAAACTAATATTTTGAATTCAGCTAATTTTTATAGCCAAAAGATGCATAGGTTCTGATAATGTAGAGTTGCTAGCAAATAATTTAAGCAAGAACATGCTTGTGTCCCATACATATTTTATTCTAGATTCTTATATATAAAACATTGACATTAGCATTAGATCCATTTGGATTCATTAAGGAAAAAATGCAGCAGTAGGAATCAAATGTTTTATAAAGCAGTCATTGTTTTTAATGAACATATATAATTAGTTCTACTGTAATAAAGTGAAAATCTATCCCATAGATAGGTTTTCCTCAGATTTTCTTCACAGGCATTAAACTTCTCATTTAGTATGGCATCTTCTAAAATATTTTCCCTGGTATATCTTTTCACATTTTACAGAGGAACCATTCAATCATCCTTATGGCTTGCAGTATGAAGATTTGTTCCATCATTAAGGGACATTTAGAGACCTTTGCTCATATTACTTGTGCCATGGGGAATCTTGGCTTTTTTATTTCATTTAAAGAGAAGCAATGTTTGGTGTATCGTTCCTCTTTAAAATTCACAAAATGACGAGTCTTCTGTTCTCACATTATTGCATCCTACTTAATCTTTATTCAAGCAAAGAAAAAAAAAACCTTATAATTACCTAAACCAGTATGCTTTATATATTTTATAGCAAAGCTTTTGGTATGTTTACTTTTAGATGTCGATAACAAGTGTTATCACTTCCTGTGATATTCTGAGAAGTGCAAGGGCCTTGCCTGTAAAGCGTACTAGTGTTTTTGGGTCTTTACACATATATGGGGGACCCTGTATAGCAGATCAGGTAGGCAGCAGGAGCCTTTTGTAGGGCAGCTCTTTTACTGCACATTCCCTTATCCTATGAACATTAAAATCACCGAAAACAGGGCACATGCTGAGAATATGCATCCTGCTTCCATGACCTATGGAGTTGCCAGAAGTTTGCGTTTTTTCCATTCCTTCTTCAGATTTTGGGCAGTTTGTTCCTCATTTCATTCTTCTTCACTTATTTTCATTCCTCAACCTAAAGGGAAAGCATGATTAGTACCTGTGCTGGGTTGTGTACTGTGGGCTCAGGAAGGCCACAGACCTTTTCATCTCATCAGCGCTCATGTGTCAACTAGTGCAAGTGTAACACTAAACGTTACTGATCATCCCCCAGAGAAATGACATTTCATGTCTAGATGTACATTGTGAGAAATCCAAAATGTTTTTTTTCTCATTGGGCTGAGCACTGGGTGAATACCAAGAAAACTAGCTAACTTCGAAAGGTCAAATTAGACAATTTGGAGGTGAACAGATGTGACTGTATAAGGTTACTGCTAGGTACTTCATGTGCACTTTTTAAACTTGTGTTGGGAATTGCATTTCTGAAATGGTCTCATAGGTGCTATTATGCAAATTCAAGTGTAAATCACCAGGACACCAAAAACCAAGCAAATGTAAACCGTCAGTAATACATTTATTGCACATTAAACGAGTCAAAGCAAACCCCCAAGACATGCCCTTTTGTAGAGCAAAACCTTAATTAGATGAAAAATGTAGAGTGCTGTGGCCTTATGAGTAATCTAGAGATTTTTTTTGAATGACATTTTTTTCATTTAATAGCAAATTATCTGAGGAAAAATATTCTTAGATGGCGTGTTCTACTGAGTAAAATGGAAGGCTTTTTCTTTTGGAACTTTTAACCAGAGGTGTCTGTGTACTGCCATGCCACTTGCAGACCTCTGGATGCATTGAGATAAACATAATTGCACTGCAGTACACAAAATTTAAGGCAAAGTAATGTATTTTTGTTGTGGGATTAGAAAGGGATTAGTGTAATTTGATACAGATATTGGCTGAGGAAGCGAGAACGTTGTCTAAGTGAAAAATCCTGAAAGAATTGCTTTCTCAGCTGAACAGCTCAGAACATCTTAAATAGACGGTGTTTTCCTTAATGGGGAAACTATAAGAAGTGCCAGGCACCCATGTTGACTGCAGTGATAACAAATGATGCACAGAATTTGCAAGTGTCCTTTGGATTAATACATGCCAGAAGATCATTGCAGGGATTCCCAACCTGTTTGTTTCTGTGACTATTGGTAATGCAGAAGCTTGGGACCTTACTCTTTGCACTGCACAGAGCTTGCTGGCTCCCTGGATCTATGAGAGCCATCAGAGATCCCCCTAATAAAATAAAATTAGATTCAGCAAGTTTAATTTCATATCTTCTGCATTGGAAATAGTCTCAACGTGATAGTTTGTATAGATATAATGCAGCAAACAAAAATCCATGTAAGTAGCAAACTAAAAATAGCAAATGGTCCCGTATTTATATCTCAGTAGTCAGAATACAAATAAACATCCTTGGTGAAAACACATCAGTGCTTCCAATTAAGGCTATATAATTGCATGCTTTGAAGTGGAACAATGGAAAAATCTGACAATCTATTGTATTAATATGAGGCAGAGACTTCAGAAACATTTAAAAAATAACATTTAATCTGTATAAAGTACCTGCTACTATATACTTTTTCATAACATTTATGTGTTTTGTGCAAGCACACACATTAGATCTATAAATAGATACCTAACTAGATAAACATATATTATAGAGCAAAATGAAATCTGGTACAGTCTTTCAGTGTTTTCCAGAGACTATAGCTTAAAAAAAATCCCCAGCCTTCTTTACATATTCAATTTAAATGCATTTTTAGTAGACAAATGTGCTATGATGAAAACATGTGAAGCTAATACCTTTATCAGAGAAGAAGTCATCACCCTTGTGATTTTACTTGGCAGGAAATTTTTACAAAGTGAAAAGTCATTCTTTATGTCCATGTAGTCCTTGTAGATTCTTCCTGTACTACTAAAAGGGTGAAAATTGTATTACTGGGTGTTGTGACAATGACATTTTTTGTTAGGAGTATAATGTGTCCAGCAGCTTATTATAGAAATGTACAGATATGTCACCTGTTTGCTTTTTATATGCTTTTCCATGACACTGTTTTAAACACAATATAAAAGTCTCTAAGATATTAATGTAGTACTGAGGTCAGAAAGTGTTGCTATGCCTAGTTTAAAAATATGACTTCTCAGTAAAAGTGAAAAAGAGAGAGTTTGAATTATATTTATAACTATAGGGTTTTGGATCTGATGAGAGATTAAGATCTTCACTGGGCTAGTTTTTTTAGGTCTGTAGATTGTGCCCCTCATGGCATCTGTAGCAGAGCATTAAAGCTATTCCATGCTAGCCTTTTGCTAAGATCCTCCTTCTCAGCAGTAACAAGGAGGAAATAGTCTGTAGCACCACGTGCAAGAGCCACCAGTCTGTGCCACATTTGAGCAAGTAGCGCTGGGCCATCCAGGGTGCTCAGCTGGTCACTTGGGCCGCATTGTATGTGCAAGGAAGCACAGATGCTCTGTGGTACCACTTGGCCTCAACTGCAGACTGATGGCAGAACTTGGTCATGGATGATGTGAGTAAATAGGAGACACGTAGCATTGTTCCACTGGCATTTCCCTTCAGCTGCTGCTGTTATTCTAAGGTACATATTATTAGTGTCTGATCAATTATACCAATGGATGAACAGTGTACATTTAATTACATGTTTTGTTTTGTTTTGTTTTCCTCACTATGTCACTTCTTCCTTTCTTCCTTTTTGAGCACTCTTCATTCAGAGCATTCTTCAGTCAGAATCACCAAAATGTGTATTCCTATTTTAGTCTGTGCTCTTGGGACCTATTTGCCTTGATTATAAAACAGAGATCCTTGAAGTTAAATAACACCAGCTAAAAACAGCTGTTTTGTCATAAATATTTATTTATTGGCAGTGGTTTACATTAGTCATTTTTAAACAATATGAGCTACAGTCATCTTCAGATTCATTCCCACAATAAAATGTTCGGTACGACTAGTATTGATTTGCACGCAGTGTGATCTTTCCCTGAAAAAGGAAGGCAGCTTCCTAACAAAAATGAGTAATTGGTGTTTACGCAGCCTCTTTAGCAGTCTGACCATTGAAGCAGTTTGTCTAAAACACTACTCAGCAGTGGCAGTGTGGGCTGGGATGCTATGCCAGACATGCTGGCATTGACTGCAGGCTCACAACAGGAAGACTGAGGGAAATAAAGTGGATTTATCCCCAAAAAGGGTCATTCAAATCAATAATGCTTGTAAAGGGCATGACACAGGTTCAGGGCTGAATAAAGGGGAAAGGGCATGTAAAATAGAAATTGTCTGGTTTGTTTGGTGGAATCTTAGACACTCCTTGCACTTCATGGAGAGCCAATAGAACATTGTTAACATCAGGTGCCTCAAATTGCCTGAGTTTTCAGTTCCCTGTATCCACCGTTTGAAATCTGGCATCCACCAGAGCTCTCAGAAAGGCTAAGTCAGTCCAGAGGGTGCATGGAAGGGATGCTGTGCTGACCTCTCTGTGTCTCATCTCAGCTTCTTCCTCGGGGCTGTCCACAGAGAGCTTTGGTGCTGACGGCTCCTTGGCTGAGAGCCGAGAGCCAGGTTCCAAGCTGGGGCTGGAAAGTTCTCGGGCAGTTTCTGTGCTTCTCCCTTGAGGAAAAAAAAAAAAAGAAATCCAGAAACAAATTAGTTGAGTAACTCAAGTGTTTTCTGAGTGGGGGGTGAATGAAATGAGAACATGCTAGTTGAGACAAGGAGAAATGGTAACTTGTTTGAAGATAAGGAGCAAAAGATGATCACACTGGTGACTGCTATTGCTCGTCTGTAGAGCCCGCTACTGTCCTTGCTGCCATCTCTGCCTCTGCTTTAGCCCTTATCACAATTACAGTGTATTGTCACAATTATAAGAGGTTGCCCTTGCTTTTCATTCTGTCCTTGTTAATATAATGGGATTTTTATTGAAGCTAGGGTGGATTTTGTTGCAGCTGTGTACGCCAGCTGTATTTTAAAGCATAAAATCTGTTGCAACACCTGAACTGTCCTGGCCTGAAGCTACAAAACAAAGACATTGTAATAATACACTTTCAGCAATAATTGCTCTGCCTCTCCCTTTTTGTACAGATTTTAGTTGGTAACCCATTGTCCTTGATGTAGCCTGGCATTTGTTTGTTCCAGACTCTTCTCATGTGACCTAATATCACTGGAGCTGAGGGAAGAGACAACAGCATAGTTGCCAAGCAGTTGAGGCTGTGTATTCTTCTGGCCTCACAGAATCACAGAAAAATGCAGCTTGGAAGGGGCCTCAGGAGGTTTCTTGTCCAGTTTCTAGCTCAGAGCAGGTTGTTCAAGGTTTTATCTGGTTGAGTTTTGTAAAGGTCCAATGATGGAGGCTGCCCGAGCTCTCTGGGCCACTGCTTGGCTGTCTTCATGGTGCTACCTTCACCCCACAAGGGAGGGGTCTCCCATTGGTAACCCTTGCTGTTTCCTGTTGGTGCCAGGTGCCATGGTTCAGGCCCAGCTGGCTCTGGGCCTTCATCTTGCTGACCCTTATCAGCTACTGGGGCATCGAACCAGTCTGTAGCTGGACATCTGCAGAAGAAGGAGCTTCCTGACAGAGTTGCAAGTCTCCATCCATCCCTACTTTGGGATTATGGTAGGCAGAACTATTGCATCTTTGTTCTAATGTATTCTACGTATTCTTTTTGTGTGTTTGTGTAAAGGACACAGTGAATAAGCCAGGAATTAAATCCTAGAGTAAGACTATCTTTACCTTTCCCTGCTGGTTCTCTATTTCAGTGCTGATCTTCAAAAATCTTACCTTGCGGGGTAAGGCAGTAGTTCAGAGTCTATGGCCCTAGGACAGCACCATCATGACAGGCGCTTATCATATAGTGTGTGTGTGTCAGACTTTCAGAATGTGTTTAAACACAGGCTCCTAATGCATTACATAGAGAATGCCTGGAGGTGATAGTGATTGTTCACTACTCAATATTACAATATGGGCTTTTTCAGGAGCTGCTGTCTGAAGAAAAAGAGAATACAGAATTTTAAATAGGAAGTGCTTATAAAGAATTTATTCCCTGCAATACTTTGTCAGTGCTACACTGCTGTACCAACATGCATTCTGAATTTAAGAAAATGAGAAACTGGCATTATTTTTTTTGTTGTTGTATTCACCCCTCACATACCAAGTGACAACTTTGAGAGTAAAGAACAAAGTACAGAAATCTAAGTACAGTTATGCTTTAAATTTATCCTCCCTACAGTTAATGGAATGACCCCACATATACTTTATTTTAAATGAAATTATAATGTTATCAGAAGAAATTATATGGTAATAAGCCTCTGGCTTAACAAGGAGAATGGGCCTGTGAAGTAGCTAGCAAACTATTTGAAATATTGTAAAGTAGATCATTAGAGATAAAGTAATTTTAAGTGCAAGGAGTCTACTAAGAAACATTTTTACAATCAGAGAAAAAGGAATATAAGTGTAATGGTGTCTTATTTATTAGCTATTTCCTATGAACACAAGGCAGTGATCTGAACATAAGCAATGATTTTGAACACCCTTGTGATACTATTTGACAATTCTAATAAAAGCTTACAACATCAATATTACTTTTCTGTTCATGGAGACTATCTAAAAAGTATATAAAGAAAGAACTTTTACAAAGAGTAACTATAGCTGGTCATGCTATTTTGTAGGAAAACTATATGCTGCACTGTTGAATTCAAGTCATTCGGCAATTTAATATTGTTATAGAGACAAAAATATTCTTCATTCAAATGTTTGTGTTTACATATTACCATGTTGATTTATTCAAAGGCATCCTACAGCTTTAGAGTCAAAAAACTTAATAGATTTTTATATTCTCTCTTAAAGAATAAGAACTTCAATTAACTTTAGTTGAATTCTCTTAAAGATTTGAAATACTCCTAACTAAGCTGCTGTCCATCAAATGAAAGGACACCTCTATTTTTGACTGTCAGTTGATCCAGTAGAGTGAACACAAATCCGGTTTCTCAGTTCAGCTGCAGAACAAGCTTTTCTCTTTTCACAAATCAGTCATCTACTAGAAAGACTATCCTTTAAAACTACCTGGGAAAATGGTTGTGTGAGGGAAATGGCTTGTGTTTAAAGGAGACTATGGAGCAATGGTATTAGATATTAGTTAAAAACAAAATGATGCAGATTCCAAAAATAATTATTGAAATCCTTGACATACTGCTTTATTTCTTCCCTGAGATATTTTTATACTGCTTCCTTTCCTGCTGAAATAATACAATCTTTGTTTCTTCTACAAAATACTGTCATTGTTTTACACCGTACTTAGCTTTCAGAATGGAAACATGACTAAGGCGAGTATTGTTATTTCTGAAGATAAAATACAATGCATTCCTGTGCTATCTTTCTCTTGTTCTGTCCCCATTTCCAGGCAATTATATGTGGCTCCTTTTCAGCCTTGTAAGTAGTAAAGCATTGAAGCTCAGAGAGGACAAAACAAAAAAAAAAGGGAGATTTTTAGCTGCAGAGAGTAAATATTTTGAATGTGGTCTCAAGTGATGTCAAAGATGGCCACTCTTTCACTATCCATACTTGAAACTAGAAATACAATAAATGTATTTATAACTCCCATCTATTTCTCTTTCTGGTATCAAGGCCAAGCAGATAACTTGTGTTTTAATATTCCTTTTTAATTCCTTTAATATTCCTTTTTTCTCCTAGTCAGAGCTTGCTTTACTTACTGTGAGCCATCAGGTAAAACTGTTCTGAATTCCATAAACTCATCTTTATCATAAGCTGCTAAATTTGACTCCCAGTGAACTTTTCTATGAACCCTGACAATTTTCGAGGCCTAAAATCAGAGTTATTGTCCCTTATTCCTTCCATGGAATATTAGAGGGTGCGCTTAGGGGAAGCCTGTCAGCAGCAATCTCATATTACCTCCTCTAGCTTTTCTTCATTTCCTTACTGTCTTTACTTTTCTTTGTGGTCAGTCCACATGTGTCTCTGGAAGTATTTGTCAGGACTTGCTAAGTGGGTGGCTGGGCCAGTTGCATCCTGATAAATGTGCAGCGAGTAGGCAGAGGTCAGAGGCAGGCGCGTTTTGCAGTGTAAGCAGCACAGGGTGTACGGCGGGCCAGATTGCTGTACAGGCAGAGGATTAACTATGTGAAAATACAATTCAGACAAGACCCTTGACAAATTTTATGAAAATGATCTGCAATGAGGAATTTGAGGAGGCACTCAGTGCTGCAGTCAGCACTAAATCCCTTGTATTTTACAACCCAATAATCAACCTGCTGCTGTGATTATCAGAGTGGAAGAGGATGAGTGGCTGGAGTAAGTGGCTGTTGGGATGGTGCCCAGACCTACCAGGGCCCTGAAGCAGCTCCAACAGGAAGCTATCCCCGTTTGACATTCTTGCAGCCTAAGCAGACAATGAAGATTTGGGGAAGGAGAGATGCATGTGTTAGGTCTTAATTTGATTGCCTTTGTCCTATATTTGTTCCTATCAGAATCCTTTCTTCACTCTCTTCTTTCCTGTCCCAGAGCCAATGAAAAGATAGCAATGCCAGGAGACATAGTAGAATATTGTCTCCTGAGAAAAATGTCATCTAACAGTCTGCAGCTTATTCTCCCAGACAAAATTGTCACCCACTATAAGGGCTGCCAAGAGTTTCAGTAAAATCTCTGTAAGAAAATGTCTTCAGCTCCTGAGGTTTCCGTGTTTCTTTTTCCATTTTTCCTTTTCTCTCTTCTTCGCAGCAGGAGACAAAGTTCACGGCAGATTAAAAGGTCTACATCTGTAAAACCAGCAATCATAGCAAACTTGGGTGAAAATATCACTGGCTTTTCAAATTTATTTACAGATATTTTTCCCGTTTGTTTTCAGTTTGTGGATATTTTATGTCTTTTTTTTTTTTTTTGTTAATCTAGATACTCTTATGAAGGTGTGAAATGGATGGGAACACCTAGATCACCAACATGAAGATCATTCTTGAGATGTCGGACCCATCCATACTTCCTCATGCTCCTGGCTGTATCCTGCTAGAACTCCTGTGGTTTCACAAGCCCTTGGCCACCCCAAATTCCTGTGGACGATGCTGTAGAAATCAGGTCATTACCTAACAGTGTCATGAATGTATTCTGAGGCAAACAGAGTTTTAAATAACACAAATATTAGGTGTATTCAGTCTGCAGAAAAAGAGACAAAGATTAAAGGAGTCCCTTGTCCAGAGTGGAAATGTATGATAAAGAAGCATGATTAAAGCTCACCTGCTTTTAATCTCTTAAGTGATTGTCTTGCTAGTGTGAGACCAAACTTGGCAACCTAAGTCTATCCTCAACTCTGTCTTTATCTTCTGCTTGCAATCTTGAACCAAGTGCAGCTCAGCTGGGCTAGACAGTCCAGCTAGAGAAGAGTTACTCTTTTTGACACATATTGCATTTCTTCTTATCTGTGGAGCTTTTTGTGATCCATGATATCTTGGAACAAATTACTGAATAAGAACACATGATAATCACATTTCACATGGATAAGGAAAGCAGAGTCACTGTAGGGGAATTTCAAGATGATAAAGATTGGATAGCTCCTTCATCAGCATAGAAGTTGGGAGAGGAGGGAAGAAGCAAGAATCTGTCCAAAGAACAGATTATTCAGTACGCAATGTGAGATTCTCATATTTTATTCCAAATTATCTCATATTAGCCACTCTAGGATAGGAGATTGGTTTGCTTATAATCAAGTGCAGCTTCTGAGGTTCTAGGAAAATTTGAAGTCTTGCTGTTCAATGACTTTCGACAGAGAAGGATGACTGATCAATTGACTGGATCTCTTGTACATGATGAGGGAGATACCTGATTAATGACCTGTGACACAATCTTTATATGTCCAAGGGAAACTATATACCAGCTGAATACTAAATGACAAAATCACAACGCATTTTATCTGGCTTTTTTTGAGAAAGTGTGCATGGTCTGAAGGCTATACTGGAAATATGCGGCTATATTTAATTGTGTATAAACTTTTTCTATCCTCTAGAATAGCACAAAGGATTACAAAAGAGTTTTGCCTTCAAATTTGGAGTGTGGACACACTTGTTTATTTTACTGACTTGGACATTTTCCCAATGTTAATCCTTTTTGAACTCAACTCTACAACTACTTTTTCTTCTTTTTTTTTTTCAAATGAATGTGCTACACAACTGACTCCTTGTTTATATGCCTGAATCTACTCTTTTGTTTAGTGAGGATAGACAGATTAGACACACATCTGAATGACCTATTATGCATTGGAAGGCCTATGTTTAATTGGAAAAAAAAATAACAGCTGCTTAATTTATGGATATGCACAACAGGACAAACAATTTCAACATGGCAAGCAGAACACTCATAATTCATAGTGTTGGCACCGGTTCCTTACGCGTTGCAGTTGTAACAGGAATCTCTTTCTGTGGGAGTTAATTTAGTGCTTTTGAAAGGTGCCGGGTGGGTAACCCTGGAGACTGGAGTCCTGTGTTGAGCTCGGGAACAGGTGCAGTGCAGGCAGAGCCGGCAGCTCCGGGACAAGCATTCCTCCAGCCTGCCCTCCATTTGCTCACCCTATTTGGAGGGAAAATCATCAGGGAGGAGAAAACAACAGTTCAATAGTCCTTCACCTTTATTCTGAGATACCTAGCCATGGTGTCAGTTTGGAGATAGACAGCTGTCTGCCAGGCACTGGGCAGTTTTGAAAAGACCGTAGTGAGTCCCGATAGTAATGGGCCTTTTGTCACTATACAGCCTTCCTTTTTATGAGGAATTTGCTCATTACAGTAATAATGCCCTTTTTAAACCACAGATTTGAAATGTGTAGGAGGAAAAAAAAGAAAAAAGATGTCTAGAAACATGACTGCGCAGTCAGGTAGTCTGTACCCTCAGCTCTATAAGCTATTATGCTGCACTCATTAATCTTTAGCGAGCGCTTTCAGTAGCTTATTAGGAAACATCTGTTTAATTTTTCTTATTTTATTTCCTTATTGCATTTTCTTGTTTGTTCTCAAAATGCTTTCCCTAGGGGAAAGAAAGCATGTGTAGTGGAGGGTATGAGTTTGGCAGTATTGATTGTTTTCTTTTTTTCTTCTTCTTTTTTCTTTTGGGTAACAATATATGTATTTGGTACAGAATGCAGGATCACAGAAATGGACTTGAAATTCATTTCTCTCTTCAGTAGTTGGGGATGATCTGATCTGTCTTCTGTGGAAACATGTTGTAATACTATTTCTGGATCTTACATGTTACCAGAAAAGTGAAAGTGTATTTTACAATTGTAGATCCCAAAGCTTTAGTCAGTCTTTCAAAAATCTTGGGTTTAGGCTATTGTTTATCTTAAAAGAAGTGACTGAGAATTCCCCTTGATTTAAGAGTCAATAAGAAGCCAATGTGAGGAATATAGGATAAATTTGCTCAGGGCAGCTCATATATTACAGCATTTTGTACTAATTGGAGTTTCCTAAGGTGTGATGGCTTCATGCCCAGGAATTACATGGCTGTAATCCAGCTGAGAGGTGACACATGTAAATAACCAAAGTCTGGATATCGTTTGCCAAGAGGTGATGGTGTCTTAGCACTCAGTGATAATTGAAATGATTACTTATGGATGCTACTATGGGTAACTTAGATGCATCAAGAAATCCAAATGCCCTTAAGATATGGATTGGACTGGCTTATGTGGGGGCAGTAATTTCAGAAAAAAAAAAAAGAATTTATCTTCCTGCAAATTCTTCCAAATGCCTTCCTCTTCCCTCAGCATTCTGTCTTGTTAACTTGAAGTGCAGTCAGGTGTTTTTGTTAATGAGCTCAACCTATGTAAGCACTTTGTGTAGTGATGATGTGGTAAAGCATAGAAAGAATTGAATACTGTCTTTGTTTTATTGTCACGTGAAGCTAGGTAATATGACAGAGTGACCTAAGTGTCTACACAAAAATACAGAAATGAACTAGAGAGAGAACTGGTTTGTGTGGGACAAATGCATATCAGCAGTTTTGCTTAAAAATGCAGATATTTTTGTGTCCACTCATAGCTCTGGTACTCCCCCATGTGTAGTCTAGTTCCTTAGGCCCTCTGGCCCATCCACCCTCTGGCCATCCTGCAGTTGCACTGCCTGAATTCTCCATAGCTAGGCTCCCTATAATCAATAATGGCTGAATAGCAGCATCTGATCCTGCAAAATCTGAACAGTATCTCATAGGTTTAGAAAATGAGAATCAGCCATGGATCTAATTTTATAAGCTGTTTTCTTGGTGTATCTTGCCTGCTTAGAAGTAGGCAGTACTGGATATTTTTAAAAGCCTGGTCTCACAAGATTTCTAGCTTGATTGGGGAGTCCATTAAGTCTCTAAAAGTTGTGGAAGTTACTGGACCTCCCAGCCTTCTGAGACTAATTCTTCACCAGCTGCAGAGACTGTTAAATATCTGTATCATATGTTGCATTTTACGAGAAAATAGCTAAAGCTTTTTTTGCAGTCTGGGGATACTTACCCTCTGGGTAGGATAACCTAGACTGTGAATTAGTTTGCCAAGGTAGTAGACCCTTTCTCTTCTGCTCTATAATTTTCAAGCAAAGCCTGTATATCCACCATTCCCAATTGGTGGTTATGTTGTTTTTAGAAAATCAAATTGTGCAAGACTTAGGATTCATTGAAGTGAACTGCAGAACTCCCTTTGATTTCAGTGGCAGATTCTACTTGCACTTGGAGACAATAGGGGTAAAACTCTTGAATAGATTTAATCAATTTTCCTGTGTTGTTAATAATACCCTAAATTATTAATTTGATGGAATTTTCAAAGTGTAATTTACTTTTCACCATCTATTGCTATTACCTCTTCCATTCAGATAAAGTTAAAAGACTGTTCCTTTCATTTTCTCAGCTACTTAGTACTGTACTGTTTGGGTTCACATCTAATGCAAAAGAATGTTAAAACCCTAACAAACACTATTTTGACAAGTAACTTCATTACCTGTCATCCTGTATTTTTGGAAAACTTATTACCATGAAATTAAAAAGAAAAAGTAGATTGACCTAAACACATTGCATTCTTTGTGAAAGTCCCTATTTTACAGAGAACTGCACTACCTATTATCATGCAAGGATTCTGCTTGCCCTGTCAGAAGTGAATTTCCTACTGTTAAGAAGGAATACTGCCATGAAATATGGTCTCTAACTTTGACAGAAGGGAAAATGGTAAAAAGAAGTCTCACCCAGATACAGACCCTGATTATGATCTTTGGACATAATCCATTGGAGTTTTTCATTATTATTTTTTATTTCAGTGTTAAAAAAATGTACCCCATATGGTTTGAAGAAATTGAATAGGATATATGCTTATACAGTTCTGCATTGTAGAAAAAATGAGGAAAATGAACGTCTTCAGCATAATAACATCTGATAAACTAGCAAAACTGCATATATCAAGCAAACTGCAGTTTGCAGAAGACAGACTTCTTTTTATACATGTGCATAAGGAACTAAGCACAGATTCATGCTTGAACATAAATGAGAATTTAATTGACAACTCCCACAATTATCTAGGTAACAATACAATCACATAATTAGTATTAAAAATGTGCAAGCCAAAGATTATTATGGAAAACACAGTTTTACTGCAGCAAAGACTACTGACAGGGAGACAGTACTAAACTACAGAAATGTGCTTAGTCTGCTCTTTAATCATTCTCAAAAGATAAGCATTTTACAGTGTAATCCAAGTGGGCTGTTTCAGCAATGTTAGTGTGGGAAAAGCAATAGCTGAAGGGCACTTCTTGAAAATGGTCAGTCATTGTGCAAGCAACCAAATGTTTCATGTTAGTATGAAGTAAATGAATACAGAAGCTACTGCAAAGATAGCACCTTTCTGAACTTTGGCTGTCTTTGTGGCTCAGAGGGCAATCTTCTAATGAAACCAGAATAATGAGCAGCCAAACTCACCTGTTCACAAAAGATTTTTCTGTTTCCTGGTTCTTAATTCCTTTCTACCCCTCTGTGATGTACTAATGCTATTGGAAATGACTACATCCACCTGCCAGTCAAATCCAAAAAGAGCTTCTTGATTATAGAAATATCTTGTATCTTAAAAAGAAAGACTCTGTTATTCTAAGATTAGTCTAGAAATTGTCATCTTGCCACTAATTTCTACTCCTGGTAAGTAGAGTAGATGTTTAGAGTAGATGTTTCAGGATCACTGCAAGGTCCCATGTTATGAGACCTTGCAGTGATCCTGAAGCTATTGTCCATCACTAAAGTAGAAGTTATTAGAGTAATATGCTAACTTCATTTTGAATTTGCAACAATTAAATGTCACTGTATCTTTTTTTTTCTTGATAATGTTTTCAGTATCAGTAGAACTTCTTTATTAGTATTTTTTTTATTAAAATGAGATGCAAGACAGGAAATGCATCGACAATATTGTGATGTGGAATTGGAAACTTCTGCTCCCATCCCTAAGAAAGTGGATGTCCTCTCGGAAAGGACATTAGCATGCTTATCATTTAAGAGAATTCTTAAAAATCTCCCAATATTGACATTCATGGTTAATTTATGTTCACTTTATAAAACATTTCTTTCATTTCCATCTCTGCAACTACTTAAAAAAAAGAAGTTTTAGAGGACATGAGAAGGAATCTATAAAATCTGTGAAAACGTGGTATGTGTTTCTAACATGAGTATTTTGAAGTGTTCACTTATCTAAACTCAGTCTTTATCGCTCCGTCATTTTTATCCCCTATATCTATACCACTTTAAGTTGCAATATTTAATCTGTCACCTAGTCAACTGCTACTTGCCATCCTCAAGCAGAATCAACGGAGGACAGCATCTTAGGGAATGTCAGTCACTATAAAAATGGGTGCAAAATATTTGGGATTTCACTCAATAGATGCCACTTTTTATGCTTTGTGCTTTTGCTTATTGTGTTTGCACTCACTTATTTCCTGTTCTTTCCTTTCATTTTCAGTGTATACCATTATGTTCTTTAGTTATTGAAGTAAGACTTTGGGAATAACATCTGTCAACACACAACCAGAGGAAATGCAACAAAAAGGTAAGATGAGACTACTGAACTATAAATTCCAATGCAGTGCTAATTCCACATTAAGTATTCAGATTTTACCTACTTTTTCTAAATATTGAGCCGAGTACTGTGTTTTTCAGAGGAAAAGACATTCTTCTACTAGCTCCCACTCCCAGCAAAGCTGCCATAGATTTGATATTAACAGAAATAAATTGAAAACTGTGCATGCATTTTCAATGCTTTTTTTTAAATTTAAAGGACATCTAGGGGACAAATATTAGAATTCTTCTGCAAAGCAAGAGACTTTTTGCTGATGTTCTGACAAATGCATAGTTGCTTGTGGTTTATGTTTTGTGGGACCTGAAGCAGACAGCTGATTTGGTTGCTCTCTTGAAGTCCCGTGCATGCTGGGGATGCCTTGTTGGCCCTGCTCAGCGACATGAAGTATATTTTGGGTTGCTACTTACCCTTAGTAGCCCTGGAGATGAGATGCATGGGGAGAGGAGGAGGAGGGCAGAGGTTGCTTCACTTAGAGAGCCTGGAAAAGCCTCACAGAGAATAGGAGAGAGAGAGGAGAGAATTTTTCTCATCAAAGGAAAGTGAAAGTTCCTTATTCTAGCCAGGAGATCTGGTAAAGATACTTGTTCTATGTGGTATATTATTTTTCACCTGGTGGTGTCTGTCTCTTAAACAATTTTTGTTAAAATAGGAAGGTTTCCTTGAAATGAGACAGTTATTCTTAACCTCTATTATTGGAAGAAACCTTTCTGCTAAAATAACAATACACAGTACAGTTTTTAAAGCCTCTGCTATTTATATTACTGTTTAATTTGTTTTTGTATTTTATTTTTTTCTTTCATTTTACTTTAGCAGTTGATTGTTATGCTAAAGAATAAAAAGAAACTCTAAGAAAATAAAAGGCAACTGCTTCTTTCTATAAGTGGTTTTAATTCATTAGATTTCTTTATCCCTCACTCATCCCCTCCTTCCCCTATTACAACAGCTTCTCTCTTATGCCACAAGCAAATGTAATTTCTGTTGTTGCTTCTTTGCAATATCCAATTTGTTATGATGTATTATGCATGCCAGTATAATTGCAGAGGAGGAGTTAAGCTGAATGACAGTTTAAAGAGGTGCATTCCTTTGGCTGTGTCACTCACAAAAGCAGCAAAAAGAAAAGTGGGGCAAATTGATGCCCTGATGAAAGTATTAATCTGCTAAGATTCAGATGAAACAATGAGCCTGTCCTAACCAAGCCGTATCCCTTAGGGAACAAAATGACAGCGTGGCCTTCTGATATAGAGAAGATTACTATAGCCTCAGTAGCAATATCAGTTAAAATATCCAGTGAACTCTCTGTATCTACATTGCTAACAATTAAAAAGGTGCCTGTCAGTACCACTCTTAGCATAAGCCGTTTTTTTTTCCAGAAGTTGCTAGGTCCTGTATAATGAGTTACTCTTTGCCATTTATTTTGATAGAAAGAATAGAATAAAACATGTAATAATATTAAGTAAATGCAAAATAGGAAGGTTGGTAAGTATTCCAAATGAAATCTCCTTAAAGAAAATGTGTAAGATTTTCTGTACATATGAGAGTAGACATTATAAATGCAACAAATTACACCTTTGTAATTTTGATGCTACAGATGCTTTGATGCATCCATTAAAGTAATGGTAAAGTGTTTTACTCTTCTTATTTTCTTCAACAAATTGCAGTGATAGACAAACAGCTTTTAAAGTTGAACTTTTTAACTCCTTTACAACACAGAGCTGCAATTCCTTTGTAATGTATAGCAATTCCTGTCCTGAATTTTTCTGTCATTTGCTTATGCACTAAGCGAGGTGAAATGGTAAGGGATTTGTGGGCAGGAAGATTTAACCAGTAACCTTTGATGCACTGGACACCACCTATTCTTAAACATTTCTCTCAACTGTGAAAAAGGTTCCCTTGCAATCCAGTGTGATTCTTCTGCTTCCATCTCATATTATCCTACCCCAACTCTTCAAAATCATTGAGAAAATGTTCTGAAAATTCGTGGTCCTTAAAAGAGGAACAAATTTACTGTTGGGAATTAACTGTGAATTAGTTACAGTGGTCTCTGCAGTACAGGCCAAGTTCAGTATTGCATGCAACAAGGGAGTAAAATGGATTTTTCAGAGGCTTTAATCCTGCAGGAATCAGATTAGACAAATTAACTCTTTGAGCAAAGGAACAAAAAACATTTTTGATGGTTTAATCAGAGGAGAATAGGGCAGCAGAGTCAGTGCAACCCGCTGCACTATCATCCTACTATCAGCTTCCTCATCCTCTGGGGTCCTGCATTTCAAAAGAGCAAGTTCTGTCCATTTCTGCTGGATCGTGAAGCAGGTGCTGAAGTCTCTGCTTGTTAAATGGCTAAATATTTGTATGTGCAAATAACCAATTAGCTTACCCAATCATGCTAAGCTGTTATTTGTGGAAGCATGGGCTTCCCATAATTGTGAAAATCAACCCCCTGAAGTTTTCCCCTCTCAGTATATAAATTCCACAATGCTTATTAAGGACAGCATGGAGTCTAAGAAAACTCTGCCAGATCCTTGCTCTCTGGTAAACTGGTTAGAAATGCATATTGCCAGGTGAGAAACCTTCCTGATATTGCAGGTACAACATTGTGAGATCTCCCCAGGAATCCTGAAATGGAGAAAATAGGAATCCTTTTTGTATTTTTTTAAATATTTTTGCTGCAAATGTCAATATACTGATACTGCCTGATGTTAGAAGAAGCGGTGAATTTCTCTGCTTAGATCTGATGTTTATACAGAATCAAGTCCCTGAATTCTTACAGGCTAAACAGGATCAACTGATAACATTTTTTTGCCAGTGAAGATCAACTCAGAGAAGGAAGCTCACCCCTAAATGTCACCACTGACTGCCAGTTAGCAGGTCCATTGTAAATAGAATCTGTTTATTATTTCCTTAGAATTGTCTTATCAAAACCCCATAGAAATGAGATCTATCTAAAAGCTCCTTTAGAAATTGCAAACGGGCATGCATATTGAAGTGTTGCTATTCATGAAAATAATCTTTTTAGAGGATAGTTTTGTACAAAGAGAAACACTATGTTCGGTAATTTCTTTTCAAAGAAACACTTTAGACTTCTGTAATAAATGGTACTGTTATCAACAAGCATGCACAAAAGTCAAGTGACTAGGAATTCATATAGGAATGTCACGTACTTCCACAACAAATGTTTCTTAGAATCACCAAATTGTGTTTGGTTCTGTGTAGAATGGAAGTCCTCAGGAAAAACAAAGAAACAAACAAAAACACATTCCAAATTGTGAGGCTTTTTCATGCTGACTACTCCAGCTGCTCCAAAGTAATATATCAATATAAATATTGCACGCTTATTCAAGCCTGCTGTCCTGAGTTTTCAAAACATTTGTATTTCCCACTGTTCTTGGTGGCAAGGTGGGAACCTGGTGCTTGGAGCAGTCAAGCCATGAGCTCGAGGGGGAGCAGTTGAGCCTAGGCAGCCTTATAGAAATCTTCACTCCTAAGGAAAAGGTAAAACAATCAGTGTGCTGTAGGATTTCAGAAATATTCAGCTGCTGAAAAGGTTGTGTTAGCCTAGCATCTGTCTGGCCACTAGCCTCAGGATCATGGATCTGCAGAAAAGAGATTCCCAAGGCAGTGTTTCATAGCTGAGAGAAGCAGTGCAGAGCTCAAGTTTGTGTACTGTGTGTAAAGTTGGGGGAAAAAAAGGGCAAAAGGGGGACTTAGCTGTTGGTTTCCACTCGGCCTATGGAAGACTCTTCTCCTGGAACTGCTAGTTATGAGTAAATACAGTGACTGTTTAGTCCCAGTTCAACCACAACTTTCATATCTTGATTATTTATTTATTTTCTGTTCTTGTGTTAGAATATTTGGACAGTGCAAGTAATTAATGAAGATTTCTCTATGAAGATCACTCATTAGACCTCTCTATGGATAAAACACTTTGGGTCAGACAGCTAATTATACAAACAGATGGGAAAGAGTTTATGTGAAAGCATTAATTAATACTTACAAACTTTGAGTCAGGCAAGCTTTTTTACAGTGAAGACTAATCCTATTCTTACAGTCCATCTCAGAAGACAGCCCTGCCATTTCATGATACTTCCATAATGAGAGTCAAAATACTTTCAGAGCAGCTGAGGAGAGTGATGGCTCTCCTACATTTCCATATTTTCTACCCAGATGTTGGTTGATTCTCTGGAGCAGCTTCACACTCTAAATCAGTTCTGGCAAGAGTCTCAAGAATCCATCAGGGTTACCATCAGGGGTCATACATTTATCAATATATTGAACTCCGATGTGTTTTGCGTAGAACGATTCCCTTGGTAGAAGATGGAAGAGAGGAAAAGATACAGCAGCCTTGCAGTAGGCTATCCATAGAATAATCCCTAAGATTCGATTAAGTCACTCCAAAAGGGCTTTCCACTATCTTGTAAGTATGGAATAACTAGAACAAACGTCACACGTTATTAGAGGAAGGTCCATCATTCATTTTACGATAACCCTTCCTCATTGCTCTACGCATTAAACTCAATGAAGAGCAAAACGCATGCATATTTTTTGAAGTTATTGCATTCAAGAATGTACTTAGGGTAGGTCATCTGAAAATAGCCACTGGCATTGTTTGGTTTTTCATCTGCTACTTGAATGAATAGGTCACATTGAAAAAGCTTTTTCCCCTGTCTTTTAAATATGATAGACACAGACATCAACTCTACTTTTGTAACTCTCTTATCCACGTTGTATGGCGATATATTTAAGCAGCGATTTATTTCCGGTGAATATATTAGTGATAATATCCAATGTGAAGGGTTATGTTTCATAACTAATTATAAATAAGATTTTAAGTTACAGTCATTGCAAATTAAAAAATCACTATTAAATAAAAAATACTGAATTTCTTTTGGAGTACTTAACATAGAAAAATAACTCTATTACAATATTAAAACAAATGGTAAATTCCTTTACATCTTTAGTGCCAGGATTTCCCAGATAAGTTCAGGTTTTCTCATTTTGTACTGCAGACTATAAATGGCTGAGGTGGGGCAGCTGTGGGCAGCAGACAGGTTGCATGACTTGTATAGGTATTACTTCTGCCCTGCTCTGCTATGGGGTTGGTACTTGGAGAAATATGTGGATAAAATATATGGGTACTGCTCTGGGACTGTGGCTCAGTAAGGAGATGAAACATGTCTCTAGCCTCAAATCCTGTCATGACTCACTTGGAATTGGGGCCAGATTCAAGACTTTTGTCCATTTCCTGTGCTTTTATGATTCATATAAGTTCGATTCTTTGTTCTGAAAATTATTAAAAGAAAAGGTGCTTATCAAAAGGGAACCGGGTTTCACAGTATTACCTTTGAAGTTGGTAATCTCCCCCACAAAACTGACTGAAATTCCCCACATGGATGTCCCATAGGGAGGAGATGGACACAGGATGGGGAGCAGCATAACAAGGACTGTCTGCTCCAAGTGAGTCAATTAAAAGAAGATTCCTTTGCCCACAAATTCTGTGCTCAATTAGAAGGAAAATGTAACAGAAAACTAGATAAAGAGTATTTGTTTTTCCTCTTCCCCAGTAGCTTAGAATTGAATAAAATGCAGCTCTGGTTTGCACAGCTCTGGTTGGCTTGGCCAGACAGTTCCCTCCCAGCCTCCTTTAGCTGCTTGTGCCACTTGTTTTTTCTCATACTATGCGTGCAAGGAATTTGTATTATCTGTTGTTTGTTCTAAACTTCTGACTTTGTTTTTCCAATGCTATCTGTTTTTAAATTAGTAATTTCCACTCCCTCATGCAATTCTTCTAAATTACTTTTTGGAGTACTGGCTATTAATATTTTAGGTGGCTTTGATATTTTACTTTATAGTCTTCAATTTTATTTTACATTTCACAGGTTCCTAGTTGCAAATAATCCTACAGGCAATTTTCTCACATTGCAACTATTCCTTGAAAGATATGCTAATGTAGCAAGGCACTTGCAATACTGGGGGTTAAGTTAATCACCCAAAATGAGTCGTATTACTGTCAGTGGTATATAAAGACATCCCATAGTGAATTACCAGGCAGACTAGCGTTAAAGCTTCTTTATAAAATACCAGAAGCTAAAGATGTGCAGAAATAAGCATTCATTTCAGAATACAATGAGCTAAGGAAACTGCTCTTTCTTTCTCTTATTATTTCTGAACTTGAAGGAATCAAATAAATACAGTGATTGCTTTTCCCTTAAAAAAGAGTCCAATATTATGTGGAAAGCCCTTATGAATCAAAAAAAAAAAAAAGAAATTACTGTCTTTATATTAATATACTTGCACAAGTAAAGGAACTGTCTGTTCTCTGTTAAAGCTAAGCAAAGAGAAATGCAGGGCATCCTAGTAGTAAATTAAAAGATTAGATGACAATATTTAAAATGCAACTGGTGTTCTTATAGCCTTACACTTGTTTCCAGGTAGCCAGAGTATATGTACAACAGACATATATGCTAATTTATTCTTCATGTAGTATAGTTCTCAATGGGTGATTTAACAGTCTTACAATTAGAGACAATATTTCAGGTGCTTACCTAGAAAATGCCTACTAGATATTTTGACATGTCTCTATAATTCCAGCCAAAGGAAACTTCAGCTGGAACCCCTCCGGGACACGAACGAGGAACCTGTTGTCCAGCAAAGTCAAACACTATGCTGAAAACATGCCCTTTATTTAGAATGAAGAAGCTCTGAAGCAAATCGTGGCGCTCTTCCTGCTGAGCCCAAAGCAGCGTTTCACTCTATGGATTGGGGATGAAGGTAGGAGCTTTCACCAGGCCTGCTTTGCTTGTGTTGCACTATGTGCCATGCTCCAGTGCTGCTCCGTATGGGCATTAGATTAAGGAGTTTGCAGTAGCCCTAATCTGTTCCACCAGAGAAGTATTTTCTCTGCAAACCCACTGCTTACAAGCAAGCAGAGGTGAAGCTGAGGGTTGCATTTTAAAACAGAACTCCAGCAGCATAAATACAGCTGTACTAATGATCTAGATTTCTGTTTCTTGTCTGGAAAAAAAAAAAGAAATAAGATTTAGTTACATTGCGGTGATATGCATTTTTATGAGACCAAATATATTTTAAAGCAGAAAAGATAGAGAGTATGTGGGAAGGGTTTATGTGGAACATAGTATTTATTTGCCATGCATATTTGATATGCATTCATTAAATACGCAATAGAAATGTCAACATAAAGTGCTGTTTAGATCCTCCTATAAAAACAAACTGCATTGGTATTAAAATTGGAATACACTAATCTTTGGTTAAATACAAGCCTTATTTGCTATCCAGCAAAGAAATGTTTGGTTGACTGTTGTTAAGTAACCATACATTTAACCTAATTTAATTTGCCCTTCATTTATAAAGTCTGATAGAGTGATACTGTGTCAGTGTCACCAGCACTTTCACATTCCATCATTTGCCATTACATAGATATTTCTTTTCACTCTCACCCATTGACATTCAATCACTAACAATTATCACCAGCCCATACCTAATTTGAAAGTATTTTCACGGTCTCACTGAACCATTGCCAATCCTTCCTAGAAAGGGGAAAATACATACATTTCGTCAAGCAATATTTCTGTATAGCATACTATCATCTGACATAACCATAACAGATAAATCTATTCAGTGATAAAGTAGATTTGAGATAGAGGGCAGCATCTGTGAGTTGAAATTTTGGTCTGAAAATTAAACATTCCTATGTTTGGATATTTTGGCTTGGGTATTTTGAGGGGTTTTTTTTTTGGTTGTTTGGTTGTTTTTTGTTTTTTTGCTGGTATATTCACAGTGATTTAAATAGCTATTCCTTTGGACTCAATCTTCTAAACAATGTTCATAATGATTATGTATGCACTGGAAGGAATTCTTCTACTACAACCCTTGGAAAGGTAATTTTCTCAGAAGATGCAATTAGGCATATAAAATATATCATACAGAATGTCCATCCCAGTTCCAAAAGTACTACAGCTTTAAAGAGAATTTAGGGGTTTCTCTGTAAATAGAGTTTTATGCCCTGAGGCATATTAATATGCCCTGCTTATAACCTTTATAAGTATTTCAGTGTCTGTACCATAGCCTTGACTGTTCCTACTGCCTATGTATTAATATTTGGGGAGGAGTCTTGCTACACCACACTATTAACTTAATGATATTTTTATGAGGAATCCAAGAGGTGTGCAATTTATCTAAACCGTGCCTTTCTACAAGTCTTTGGTAGGTTTACTCGGCTGTCATTCAAACGCCTGCAGTGTAATGCGGAGAAACCCGAGCAAGATTTTAATTCAGACACTGGTAACAGTCTAACCCAGGTGGCACAGAGCTCAGTGCAGCCAATTTGCTCTGCAGAGGAGCTGATAAATTAGCTCCGGCTGCGACGGTGCTGCCGCGGGGCTGGCTGGCAGTGCCGTGCTCGCTGCTTGGAGCTGCTGCGAGCATCGCACTGGCAGGCGCTGCTGGGCACCCTTGCCTTGCAGCACCTGCGTGCACGTGAATATTCGCTTTTCTGTTTCAATGCCCTTCCCTTCGGTGCGTGTTTCATGTAAGATTCTCCCCATTTTCTCTCTCTCTCCTTATTTTTATAATATATTTTTTTCTTTTTCACAAAGCAATAGCAGTTCAGTCCTTATCTTTGGCCTCTTTTCAGTCCCCATCCACGGTTTGATTTGGGAGTGACCAGAGTAAGAAGGATGTCATTTCCTTCCATGGGCTTAATGCTGCTGTCAGTATCTGCCACATCTGAATGCCTGCAGGCTAAAATAAATAGCAATGCAGTGCCCCTTGGACACGCAGTTAACAGAACAACATTATGATGTCCTGACAAACACATATACCCATTTTACTACAGGCTGGGATCCTCAAGGATGCATGCAGCAAATATGTTCCAAAAATACACAGGAGGGTTTTATTAGATAAGCTAGCAGAGTTAAAATGAAACATTATTGCACAATTATTTTTGTAAGCAAGGAGAGTGAGAAATAAGCTATGAAAAACTGAAAGATATCACACATAACTGTTGATCAGAACTGTTTTATTTTCATTCTCCACATGTTGCTATGTCTTTCTCTGTTCTTTGCTGTCATTTTCTACTCTATCCCCTCTCTAAAAATACACTTTGATGGATTTAGCATCCTCTCAGCTCATTAAAAACCCAGGAAGATTACGCATTGTTTATGATAAAATAATTCAGCATGGATCTTAGTACATGGGAAGTATAAAGGAAATAACTCAAAATTTGTGTTTTACTTTGTAAAATGAGTTTCATTCAACAAGTTTGTTGCAGATATTTCTTTCTTAAAATATCTAGTGAGATAGATACTGCCGTGAAAGGAGCCAGGCAGGTAGACAGATGGGCAAGTAGGCCCCTGTATGTTGCTGTTCTGGAGGATCTTTGAAAAATTATCATCCTTGGCAAAACACACAAACAGAAAGGTAGGAAAGAATGGGAATAAATTTTAAATTTTATGAGGGAAGAAGACAGCTAAGAAAAGGCAGTACTGTATTTAGGGATTTCATTACATCCTTCATTAAAGATCAGAATGAAAAGCAGGAATTTAATAATGAGGTATAATTCAAAATAATTAGACGATTCGAATAAACGCCTCATTAAAATAACGAGATTTGTGTGCTATATAACAGTGATTGTTTTTTCCTCTCTCCAAAATGTATGCATGACAAACATGCCTAGCTCCCAGAAACACTGCTCTGCCAGTGCTGTGGTTTATTCCCAGCCCCAAGGATGGGGTATCCTGGCACTCAAGAGTGCAAGGAGCTCTGATTGCCTGGAGGGCTGCCGTGGGCAGGAGGGAAACAGCCATAAAGCGAGTGCTCCGGTGGGAAGAACACCTGCCCTCCATGCTCCTTCCTGGAACTAAAGTATTTTGGTGCCCCTGGAAAACCCCAGCGACGTATATTTGTTTGCATTCTCATACTGAAAACACCTAATCAAAACGGCATGGAGAGACCAGGAAAGCTATTACCAAGCTGAGCCCAAACATGCCAAGTTTTAGCCTGAGAGAAGTTTGCAGCCTGAAGCTGTAAGCCCCTGAAAATAGGTGTTTGTAATGGAAGTGCCATCTTAACCTTATCTGTAGCAGCACTGCCGCTTTGCTCTAATATCTCCTCTCCTAGCATCTGTGAAATTGTAATCTGTCCTGTGGCTGGTAACTGAAGAGATGATGAAACCAAGGGCTATGCTCTGAACTACCTTAATTTGTCTGTGCTAGGTTTTTCCTGGCACATTAAAGGAAAAGGTGAGGCGAGGTGAGGGGCTGTTATCAGACACCTGAGAGCCACCAACATGCTTGTCGGAAAGGGAAGCAGCGCACGGGATGGCTGTGTGCATTAGTCGCCACATTGGCTTGTTACACCCCAATATGTTTTTCTTTCTGTGTGACAAATGCGGAAGAAAATTGTCCATGATGCTTGAACATCTCACCTCTAATATTTGTTTTTCAAACTAGTGGGCTTAAAAGCAAGCCGGCATAGGAAGGACACCTTCACCCTGGTGCCTGAGATGTTTTCTCCAGGAACTCTCTGCATTGCTCAGCATTAATGCCATCCCTCCACCAAAACAGCAATATGTGCTGCACTGCTTCTATATCAACAGCATGTTTTTTCCTCTGTCCGATGGATATGGTGACAGATAGTACTACAGAGCAAAAAGCTATTATTGCCCAGAATCATTTGTTGCCTTACCTGAATTCTTTGTAATTACTTTAATTTTAGTCTTATATCTTTACTCACGGGTATTGTCTTTAACAGTCCAATAAATTAATTCAGGTTTTGGAACTGTTTTTACCTCTTGGCTCTCACTAACATTTAGGAAGGGAGGGTTTGGTTCCTTAGAAGCTTCTTCACAGCATTGGCTCTTTCCCATTTGAACTGGGAAGCTTGAGCTCTTCTGGGCACAGTGCAGTTGAGCATTTACCAGCTTTATCCCTGCATTTCCTCCCGGCTCGCTCGCAGCAGTGCCAGCGCGCTCCTTCGGGCTCACCCACAAGCACAACAGTCACCAGTGGTTTCTCAGTATTTCATGTTATCCAGACTTCTGCTAATTCTGGGAGCTCTTTGACTACAAGGCACTAGATCTGCCTATGGGTGTGTAGTTTGCTGGGGCTCTGGGGAGAGGGAACGCGAGCAGGGCTGTCGAGGCGATTGCTGTGAGCACAGCGTGGGCACGGCGCGCTCAGCCCACGCACAAAGCATGTTGGCATTCCCCATGTGCAGTCCACATTTAAAATGCTGCTTTTGGAAAACAGTCTGCCCGTATTTTCTGTGTGAAATATAAGCATAGGAGGCTATGAAAAGTCATATAAAATAGCAGGTATTTTGGAAAACAGATGATATCCTAAAAGAGATAGAAAATGTTTTCAAAATTAAATCAGAATCCAGTTGTCAGGACAGTTAAACATTGGGACTGCAATTCATAAGGTTGTATACAGATTTTTCCATATTGTGGGACTGCAATTCATAAGGTTGTATACAGATTTTTCCATATTGTATCTTGTAACAGTATTCAGCTAGTTAGAGGAAGATTGTTTCAAACTGCTTTAATTTCTTCTTAGTGGTAAAGAAACTGTAATTGCCTTTAGTGTAGTGCATTGCAGTATAGTAGTGTGGCTGTCGTGTAGTCATATTTTTTTAGATTAATATTCTAATTTCAGATTTGGATGTGGCAATTTCCTGGTAAATAATGTTTAGATAAAGAGATTCTTTAGCTGAAAAGTTTGATTTTCTAATACTTGCGATACTTTTTAATACTTTAACAAGTTACAGCAGTTGTGATCCAAATCTGCTGTAGCCTTTTTCCCATCCAGTTTGCTCTCTGTGCTGACACTTTTGCTTTGTCATTTATCCAGATGTCCTTCATTACCCAGATAATTCTCTGAGCAGGTGCAACAGTGTCTGGAAATGCCACCTGAAATTGGAAGAAGAGATCGAGTTTTGGGAAGAAGATAATTTTTATTTTATTAGATCATAACAATCTGTAACCTCTTGGTAACACATAAACAAATGCAGACACTTTATCATCTGTTTGGCTAGCATATGTTTGCCAGCCTGGGTTTGAAATTAGGGTCGTGCCTCCTAACAGGTAGATACAGAACCACAAGCGAACAGAAAAAAACACTTCCAGGGAGCACTTTTAATCACACATGCTGTTAGATATATTGGACTTTCCAATCCTACAAAGATTTATATAAAACAAAAAATTATATTTTTTTTTAAAAATCAATACCATGTTTAGAGTAGAAACAAAGACTTTAATAGTGGTAATTATGTGCACACAAGCTGACAAAATATCCTGATAAATTAATAAGCAAGCCCCGCCCCACCTCAGGGGATGAGCAGTTACAGTCTTTCTCACACATGGGTGATTGCAAACATATATTGGTGTAGGACTGTGAGAGTCTTTCACATATACTGAGACCCAACTTCTACCTTTTTCACCTGCAGCCACTTTGATACAGATCACAGCAACCTCCAGCAGCACTGGTAAGTCCTTTGACTTCGGCCCTGCTCTCTCCTTCTGACTGGTCCACGTGGAAATTTGGGAGGATCGGGAAGGCTGTTTGCTTTAGAGGCCATAGGTCTAATGTAACACAACAATGAACTAATAGATAAGGAGATATTAAACCTTTTCAACTAAGGAAAACGTTGATCTGCTGCTGAATGGGGTGGGGGCCTTGGTGACGAAGGATGCAGAGAAGGCAGAGTTATTAAAGCTCGGGAAGTGTATGTTAGATGAGTGGACAGTGAGGTGGATTGAGAACTGGCTGGATGGCAGAGCTCAGAGCGTGATTATAAATGGGACTGAGTCTACCTGGAGGCTTGTGGCCAGTTCTGTCCCCCAGGAATCAGTACTGGGCCCAGTGCTCTTCAGCTTGTTCATCAGTGACCTGGACGAGGGACAGAGGGCACCCTGAGCAAGTTTGTGATGATACCAAACTGGGTGCAGAGGGGTTGGACTAGAAGATCTCTAGGGGTCCTTTCCAACCTCAACCATTCTTTGATTCTGTGATACCAGAGCTAGAAAGGTCCTTCACACTAAAACTGTGACCAAGATCACTTTGTTTGATTTCTATCTGAAATAAAGAACACCAGTCAAAACCTTCAAGCAAGGCATTATTAAAAGCCTTTTGACATGAAACTTTTCACCTTGAATAGACATAAAAATGCCTGGGATGGTGCTACTTTTCTTCCGATTAAATTCAGTAGTATTTAGTCAAAGAAAAGTTGCCTGTATAAGTCATATATACAAAATCGCATGTAAATCAGTTTTGCCTTAGTGAAACCAGGATAAAAAACAGTACCTCAAGAAGCCTAAACTATGGGAACAGATGCTGAAAAAAACACTCATTGAAATTCATGCCTGTGGAATTTATACATTTATATAAAGAGTGTGTTGTGCACTTTCAAACTGGTGAACTAAAAGTCTTTACTTTCTGAGGATGAGCCACTGCTTTTTTTCTTCCCATGCTTGCAACCCTTAGTTGGAAGTAAAAGCCATCTGCTTCTTTCTAGTAGTTACTTTTTGAATTATCTCGAGTCTCCTAATTCACTTGTTTAGAAAGTTTTGGGTTTTCAAGTCCATTTGTGTACTGAAAAATTGCTAGTTTGCTACCTAGAGGTAAAGTCAGAGCTCAGGTATTGATCTCGGGGAAAAAAAAAAATTACTGAGGCTTGTGGGGGATTTAGTTCTGACAAGAAAGACTGACTTTGAAGGCCTCCAAAGATGCAAAATTCTTTCGGTGGCATGCATTAGTGATAATCAGTGTGTGTTGCCATGGTTCAGTAGAAGTCAGCACTGAACTTCACAAAACTCTTTCAACCTTTCCTCCCTAACTGTATAAATGTGAAGGTAACAATAAATCTTGTTGACAATTACTTCCACATCTATTGGCAGGCAGTCAGCTGCAATGCGAACAGCATTGTGTGCAATATGTGCAGCACAGCCAACACCCATTAACTATCTCCCTAGTTTCTTCTGTGACTTGGAGAACATGTTATTTTTCCCCAGTGAGCAGCCCTTTCAAATGCTGAATTAGTAATATTAGCACCAAATACTACTAATTTGTCAGCCAGGCGGTATTTTTCCAAAGTGTTCGCAATGGGCTCTGATAACTGCTTTGCAGTTCAGCAGAGTAAAAATGAAAATTCAGAAACTTCTGTAGATCATTTGTATCAGACTTAAAGGAGTGGTGTAATACATACATTCATTCACCATTTGAATATTCATTTAAAAAAGCCACCCTAATTTTAGCCGTATTCAGCCAGAAACTTAAATGCATGCTTAAATGGAAACATATACGTAAGTTTTTTGAAGAATCAGTGGTAGAAATGTTTTTAACAACATGAACTATTTGTTCAAAGAACAGAGAGATGTATTGTCAAATCCAGCTCTGTATTTTCAGATTTTGGTGACTGCCTTAAACAGTATTTATAAAGAAGTAAATGAACCCCTCCACTATACATAACCAATTTATACAGTATAGCACACACTTATTGCTTGCATACAATCTTCATTGATATCAGCATGAAATCTATGTAAAGGATTGCATGGCATATGAAACTGAAAAGCAATTAGGGTGGATAGTCTTTTCTAATCAATTTTATTGTGCAATTCTTACAAGAAAATGCACATATACTCTTACACATATTAAAAATGTATATGTAAATCTATTTTTGAATTATGAATTATGAGATTTGCTCTGCACATCTGAGAAGTTAATTCAGCTCCTTGCCTTTTATTATTATTTTTCTTTTCAATTCATGCTTTGTTAAATATGGTATATGAATGACATATAAGTAGGAGTTGTTAGAGCTAAACTATCTATAGTTCTCCCCATTACAAGATTCACAAGAGGACAGCATTAAGCTGACAGATTTAGTACAGGAGGGAAAGGGAACTACTTTTGTAGCTGAGGAAGATGTATGGAAATCTTTGCCAGAGTAGTCCAAATGCTCATAGGAAGTTTGTGAATTATGTTTGATTATTCAAGGAATTTTGCCTACATTTACATAGTACTAATTTTTTACTAAACATTGACTGGCTTTATAGGTGTAATATTGACTGCAGAAAGAGTAAGTATCAGCAAGTGGCTCTTGGAAATTCTGTGGAAATTCTGAGTCTCTCTGTTCTGCAACTTGAATGTACTTGCTTCACTGTTGGCAGACTCATTGGTAGTAACAATATGATTTTAGGACAACTTTCTTCATTGCTTTTCTATCTAGTCTAAATATTATTATGTAGGAAAATCCAAAATATAGGAAAAGATGGATTTAGTTCCTGGTGTACCAATGTTAAATAAGAATTTGAAAATGAAATAATAAATTAGGAATTAGGGCTCCAGGGTAGGTAGGTTCTGCATTTGGAGTTAGAACTGATATACTTGATTCTGAGCAAGTCACCGGCAAACAGTTTCAGTACTGTATGAACTGCATATATAAATTCATTTTAGACATTTAACCCGATAAACGTTCAGAGTTCTGCCTAAAACAAGTGACTCAGGCTGCCCCTTATAGATATGATAATTTTGAGAGAATAGTGTTGCTCAGAGCTTTTGGAAATAATTTTTTTTTTTTTTTTACATTCTAGATGTGTTCTGAGGTCCTTAATGTCTGGATCTCAGTTTTGTCATTAACCTCCCTGGGCCCGCTGTGTACATTGTGGAACTAAAACAATTTTTACTTTTGTCTCTTTGGCATAACTGGTCAATATTTCTGAAATGCTGCAAGATCCTTCTGTGGAAAGAATCTCATAAAAGAAATATACTACATGCTATAGAATATATGAGATACTGCCTATTTCTTCTAGTTTCCTGAAATTTGGATAAAAAGAATTAGTGATATTATTCATTACAAACAAAACTGAAGAAATGAGTCTGGTTGTAAAATCTGCCCCTGTGCAGGGGTTTTTTGTTGTTATTTTTATTGAAGTGAGCTTTCTATTTATGATTAGCAGTTTCCCTATGTTTTAATTCCCTCATAAGGATCACAAAAATAGGGAAATATAAGAACATACACTATAAATGTAATGTTCCTATATTTTTTCCCTACAAAGAAAAGGGGACCGCTAGAAATGTTGATTTCTTTCAAACCTTTTAACAATTGGAGATTATTGAAATACTAAATTACTGGCACACAAGAGAACTAGATGATTGTTGTTCCACATTTACGACACAAACCAAATGACGACTTGGAAAAAAAAAAAAGATGATATTTTGGGTTTTAATTATCAGACTGAAAAGCCTGATGAATAAAAAAGGGGGGAGAAGGGAGAACAGCGAGCAGAAGGGCAAACATGTTAAAAAAAAAAATAAAGCCTTTGTCAGGCTCAGAAAGAAAAACAGACTTAATTATTATTTTCTCTTCATTCCATTTTGGGAGCTTTAGCTGAAACTATAACTTACAAAGAGCAATTATAAACAAATGACACCCAGCATGAATACTTCTCTGAGGTTTGATCATTTCATCCTTGGCTCTTACATCAGCACAATGATGTGTTGCCGTTGGAAAGCAGCATGACTAGATGGTAGAAGACAAGCCATGCAGTGATTTAAACATATAGCCTTCTTTATCTGCTCCTTATGGATTTGCAACCTGGACAATAGTCTCACTCCATTAAAATGAAGGGCTAATTCCAATGGAACCTGGCTAGATTAGTTAAAGTATTCTGCAATTCATGGAGAACAGTGGAGAATATGGAAATAATTTCCTAGAATAATCCAGAGAATTACTTTATGCTTCTGATATAGATCGCTGGGGAAATAATTTAAAAGCATTTTAAAATATCTTCCATTTTCTATTATGAGCCTTTGGATTTCCACAGTTTGAAAGAAGTGAGGCATTGTGGCTTAGAAAACTAATTACAAAACATAAAAATGCTCAAGTCTAATGGAACAAATCAGACAGAAAAAAAAGATTTCCATGCCGAAAGATCAATGTTGGAATGGAAGCTACAGCTTTTACCTAAGTGTCTTCCTCTCAACATCTTTGTTATACATTCTCTTTGTTCCTGTTAGCTGACTAATTAGCTGTGATTTTTTTAATGCCCCTTACCCTGGGTTAATTTTGTCTAACTCAACAGCAGGGGTTTGTGCAATAATAATTCACATAGCAATGTCAATGATTAAAATCCTTTCATTAACATGGTACCTTAAATATAATGAATGTGAAGCTTTTAGCTAACCCAATCTCTAGGCTCAGAAAGGCAGTTTTTGCAGAAAATAATAATAATAAAAAAAATCCTTGTACAGATTAGCTTTTGCCAGCAGAACAAATGAGATCTTTGTTTGGATGTATTACAAACACAAAGTCATACAAATCAAAGAGCATTTATTATGAATACAATGATGTAGCAAGCTTCTTTTGACAAAAGAATTCTAATAATGTACTTGAAGAATGCAAAACAGGCATTCAGAAGTGCTAATTTTCTGGCATTTTTGTAGACACCACTGTCAAGTCACAGATAATCAACGGAAGGGTCAGAGTGCCTTGAGCTGAACGTTGTCAGAGATGTGGCAGAAGGTGCTTTGGGTTGGATACGTCATTTCTCTTCAGTCTCCTCAAGAATTTTAAACAGGTTTATCTGTCAGGATACAAGAAGTGTGGTTCAGTAATTAGGGACACAGGATGAAATACCTTTTTGGAAAGTTTTAATAAGTGCTAGAACAACTATTTCACTGAACTTGCTGTCTCTTCTAAAAAATACCTTTCCACCTATATTCTAATGGTTCTTGCATTTCATTTTTACCAAGTGCAAAAGATGTTTGCTGGATGAATTCATCCACATACAAATAGCATAACTAATAACGAAAGGTGCCTTAGCAACAGCAATGAGGTAACCACACTGAGCAGACCAGTAACTCTCATTCAAATCAGTGCCAACATAACATGCTATGCTTTCAGTTCTGTTAATCAAATACCATTTTTTGGAAATGGATATATAGTATATCTATCATCTACAATCCCATTACATGCATATACCTGCATTCTTTTTATTTCAAATGATGTTTTCGCAGCAGCCAACTAATCTAAGTAAACAAGCCTAGGCTTTAACACTTTTATTTAAAAACAAGGAGAAAGCTGCTCTTGACCCTCTCTTTCTTAGTAAGGACTGTATTTTTTAAATCCTTTTTAAAATGATTTTCCCCAGTGTAATAGAAATTTCTCAGTCTCAAGCAAGGGATCATGTTCTAAAGATTCGAGAAAAAGGGTGCCCTTATGTATGCAGATAGTCTCACTGAAGTCAGCTGTGTGCAGACTAAGCCTTTACTCTATTAAGGCTTAAGCAATTGATCAACATGAACACAGCTCCTCAACATATGAACTCAGCTGACATTTTCAGTGGAGGTGATGGCCAAATGGGTCTTTCAGATTGTCCTTCTGCTGTGTCATTCACTCAAGTAAGTAATTCAAGAAGGAGGTCAGTGTATGGGTAGTTAGTGAGAACACTTAACTGTAGCTGTAGCTTCTCTGTAATTTTCTTGTGGATAATTTCATATATTTTTGTCTTTAGTACGTTACTGTTCCCATTGCTCTCATAAGCACAAATAATTGCTTCCATTTTTTAAAGAAGAGAAAGCAGAAGATAGCTCCCTAGAAAGCTGAGTCACGAAGCTAGCTCCTAAAATTAATATAAATATGACTAAGTAAAAGTTGCATCAGATAAAGGTGTTAATATGAAAGTTGAAATAAATGGTCTTATGTTAGAGGCTGTCAATGCAAAACTTCAGAATTTGATTTGCTCAGAAAGAATGCAGAATGTGGTGAAAATCTTAATATCATACATGTACACTGAAATGGACTGCATTTTGTTACTCTTCTCATAGTCTGATTTACAGGCAATATAGCTTGGTAGATCTGGTTCAGCTGAGCAGAACCATTGCACACTATATAACTGCCTTATAACTGTTGAAGGTAAATTAGTAAATAAATGGAAATCTGCACTTGATTCATGTGGACCCCTATATCCAAGAATGTGAGAAGTGAGAAAGAAAAGATTGTCACTAGCTAAACCTGTGCTTCAGAGCATGGTGTGGCCATGTCTTCCTCTGGACTCCACTGGTGACCACAGCTGCTGCCTGGATGCTTGCAGCACTTGGTACCTTCAGGCCTAAGGCAAAGCCAAGCATGAGACCGACATGATGGTTAAGTACTGCATGGGACAGGAAAATGTTGAAGGTCAGAGAAGATGGGGTTTGTACTGCACAGCTGGTGGAGGATGGGCAGATGATGTGGTTCATTGATTGTTATAGGTTTTATGCTGTTGTGCCTAAGAAGCACTGATGAGTTGAAAAATACTCTCGTTCCTATTTAGAATATAGAAAGTGCAGGAGTGATATGAAATCAGCCTTTCCTTCTGCTATACGTTGCCATCCACTCCTCAAACGTCTCTCATTTGTACTGGGATGTGCAAATTCTGAACCAAGAAAGTGGGATAGTGAGCTCATTACTATGCTTATTTATTCCTTTACAGTAAAAGCTTTCTAGACTCTCATTAAGGGTATTAAATAACACAAAAACAAACTCATCAACCCTTATACAGTCACTTCAGTACTACTTTTCTTGCAAACACAGAGGAGGCCAATCCAAAGTCATCAGAGGTTGTAGTGGGAGTGAACTTTGAAAATGTCAGTTTGTACCCTTTCGGTGTAGCACTGAAATAATCTTTTCTAGATTTGGGCTCAGTTGAGATATAGGCAAGTTGGAAATACCAAGTTCAATATTGCTTGTATAGTTTTCTAAGAATAATCATGTCTTTCTGAACTGAAAAGTGAGCATCTCAGAGGAGGTATCAGAATCTGCAGATGTATGGGGCTGTATCTTCAGTGAAGACTAATAAAAAGAGAACCAGCCCAAATATTCTTGTATATAATTTTCCTTATTATAAATGGCTTTTCAAATTCCCCGATTTCTGTAGTAGATTGAAGAGCATGTGTATTTTAAGAGAAAGGAGAGCAAGTGAATTTGAATATACGCAATTGCATATTGAAGTGGAATGAGGTATTTTTGCCCTCAAAAGGAGCTTTTCTTATTCCTTCAATAATTGGACCAATCCTCTAGTATACCAAAAAGTTTGAGGATAGGTTTGTTTGTTTGTTTATTTTAATTGGCATCCAAAGGAAAACAGCATCTAGATGCATCTAGATAAAAGTAGCTGTGGTGGCTGGAAAAAAATTGCTAACTTTTTTTCCTGAAATACCTGTTTTTGTTAGAGGGGCTTCTGGGTGTAATGGGCTTTTGTGGCTGTATCTTCCCGGGGAGTTTATAATAGGCCCTATTACAACTGGCATAGTTTTGTCAGTGTCTTTATTGTCTGGGGTGGGAGCAGTGCTGTATATAATCTAGAGACTGGCAAAGCTGAAATAAAGCAATCATTTTGATTCCTTAGACAAAAGATCATTTGCTTTGTGGGATGGCAGTACAGGACCAAAGTATATGCCCTTAGAGTAACCACTCTGCAATGTGACTCTTACAAATTTATCTCTAAAATGTCCCTTTGGTATCTACAGCATATAAGAAAAAACATGTCAGATTCCAAAATAGATACCCACCAGTCTCCTAATAAGCAAACTCTAGAAATATTTTGGAAGGATTGTTGATTACTTTTTTGTTGTGGAATAAGGCACTGGAAAGATATAAATAGGATATGATCTGTTTTTAGCATGCATTCTATCAGAAACTACTTTATTGACTCTGCTTCTTTCAATAATTTTCAACATAGGTCAAATTCAGTAGCAGTGCCTCATTTGTGTGCTGGTAAATGATCCTATGATAAATCTTAGGGACTCCCCTGAAAGAAAGTTAAAAATTATACCAAGAGTTCTTTCTAAATGTATTTAGATGAATTTCTGAATTCAAAGTCATTTGTGTTCCTGTCAATACAGATCATGGCAGACAATTTTACTGCAGAATACATTACTGTGAATCAAACTGTGTCTTATTTGCTAGGTGAGACCACAATGGTTCTGAGTCTGCTTGGCTGCAATTAGATGGTGATGGTATGATAATGGACATGAACACAGGGATAGAAAAAAGGGACACATAAGTCATCCTGAGTGTAATAAATGCTTGAGAATTTGACAATAACAATATGAGAGTCAACAGGGAAGCTTGGCACGGTGAAGTGCAGTGAATCAGGATGATCAAATGATTTTATTAGTTTGCTTTTATTAGTCAGATCTATTTCCATTTTTTTTATTATGACCTAGGAAAAAAGAAATAATTGTAATCAGTTTATCAAATACAACCCTGGCAGAGAGTCTGCCACTGGTAACTTGATTTTGTTCTAACTGAGCACACTATGTTTTGACTAATCTCTAGCATCCAAGATCATTTTTCTTGAACTGGCAGGAGGATGAGTCAGAGTAATAGTTTATTTGTTTTATTTTGGTGTTTTATTTAAAAAGATAGATTTCTAGGTGTGGTTCGGAGATGTTTTCAGTGCTTCTTTTAAAACCACAGGATAATAAAAAAAATGAGGAAAAAATCCCTTAATTTCTCTTCAATCCACAGATTGAAAATGGACCACAGGCGGTAGTAGCTAAAGCTTTGCCAGTGCTCCTGCCCTATCCACCTGTCACATGAACTTCACCTAAACTAATCACAGACTCAGTGGGAGAGAAGGGATTCTGTAATGATGATAACTAATTCCCAAGTCTCCCCTAAGCAATGATGAACAATCATTATAAACTGTTCCAAATTATAGACTGTAGGCTCTGTGATGGAGACTTTTGTAGACTGGACTGAGACAATTACCAAATGAAGGAAAATATTATTATTTTAGCAAATGTAACATTTTAATACAATGTGAAAAATGATGAGGGAATAATAAATCGAGGGCATAAAAAGAGCTAATAATAAAAAGGAGCTTGGTGAGAAATCCCGCTGTCATATTTGCATTTACCCTGAAACTAATGCCATGCACATTTTTGAATGCAAATAATTCACAAGAGGAAGCAAAATGAGGATGTTAATAATCATTTTTCCCATAATGAGAAGCTGCACTTTGATTGAAAGGAGCTTTAAGGTGGCCTAAACTAGGCCTAACAAAGGAGCATTTTTTGGAGACTATTTAAAGGAATGTGTTAGAATAATATTCTGTCACTTAAAATCCCTGGCATTAACATTGTTATCACAAATCTTATTTCAAATTAAAAAAAAAAAAGAAAAAAAAGGCTTTTTAGGAAAGTTATTCTTTCCAGATGGGATTTTCTTTTTCTCTGTGACTATTAACTGAAAATGCTTTTTCTTGTGGGATCAGCTAAAGTCTTTAAGTTTTTTGTATTACTTTGTTGAATCAGTTCCTTATCTTCTACACGAATGCTACAGGCTGCCTTCCTCATTGTAGGCCTGTCAGCTCCAGACTGCTAAAATGGCAACTGGCCCCCTGCATTAGCTGGAGCATCTATCCTCTTAACACCACTTAGACACATTTAAGACATATTTATATATTTTTTTTTGATTTAAAGCTAGGTTTAATCAAGTTTGAAAATACCCTTTCTGCCCCTGGAAACACAGTTCCAAACATAGGAATATGGAAATTATTCTGGTTTAGACTTGGGATCCTTCTGTTCAAGGAATATGTTACCAAAGTTAGCCAGTACCTTGGTAATGTTAACCTTTCATCCACTCAAGGCAAATCCTGAATGCATATAATCCAATAAAAGGAGTTGCAATAAGATTAATTTGTCCACCTAAAGACTAATCTTATCACTCTTGCCACTACAGAAATATAGATGTATATATGTACCTTCCCACTTTTCTATGGGTTATCCTGCATATTCGGAGGGCTAACCAAATATTGTTCATTATGAACAACTCATCTAGTTTATCCTTGGAGACATTAGTCATGCTTTCCAAGGAATTTAAATAAAGTTCAGTTTGATTTTCCTTTTTTAAATTTATTTTCACCAAAACTTTGAGCACAAACAGCCTATGGGTTGTATGTGCTTAACAGCATGTCATGTGGGACTGATCACTGAAGTCTTCAATGTGGTGATCCTTGGCTGTAACTGTATTAAAAAGGAAAATGAAAAATGATTATGATGTAGCAAATAAAAAACATGTTAATGGTCTTCTGCTCATTTATCAAATGTATACATTTTAGAATATAATATTCTTTCCATAATTCTGTAAGCCAATTCATTGGAATGCATACCTGGAATCTAAAAGGACAAGTACAGTTAAATTGAACTGTGGTTCACAAAGTCAAAATAAGTGCCCACTAATCATTGTTTCTGCACTGACTACTTAGCTTAGTGTGTATTCTCAGGGCACATTAAATATATTTCCTGTAGTTAGAATACACTATCTTTCTTCTATTGCCCTTAATTAGTCTGATTTGATGCTCCCCATTACTCATCAAGTGGTAGTGGCAAGGTAGGATAGATGTGGTTTTAGAAGTTGCTGATTTAGCAATTTTCCTTGGCATTTAATAGGAGAATTAGTTTCTTTAGGAACTGAGCTGGGTAATCTTTGCCTCAGCAAGACTGAAACTAAGCACAAACAAGGTTTAGTAAGTAAGTTTAATTTTATTCTGTATGCTAACTTTACACACTCAAGTAATTTTCTGTTCCATGTTTATAGCTTTTTAAGACATTACTCTGTGATACCTCCAAGCTTGTCTTGGTTAATTCTCCCAAAGAATGCATGTAAATAATTTGATGATAATAATGACTAAAGATTTTAACATATTTTTAATTAAAGAAACATTCCTTCAATTCTTTCCCCTGAGGTTTTTCAGGCTTCTTGTTAATGTTGCAGCATGATTATACCTTCAGGTTGATCAACCAAAAATTGTCATCTCTAATGGTGCAATGCTACCATTTTTCTCATGTTGTGTAGCATTAACTCCCCAAGTAATCAAATTCAGATGCACTCAGTTGGATTACTCAATTAAATCTTAGCCAGCATTGGGGATGGTGGAGTATCAATCTCAGAAATAGCTTCGCAATCATCTGAGCAAGTAGTTATTTAGGTTCTGATCCTATAATAGCTAATCTGTCTTGAACTACATGGGTTTATCCATGGGATTATTTGTGTGCATAAAGACATCCATAAATCTTTACTTGATGAAGGTCTTACACAGTCTAACTAATGAAATGATTTGTGCTTTCTTAGGGTTATGGATATTCATTTCTCTTAACAAGTATGTGTGATTTTTACAGGCTAGTTTCTGATTATGTGTTAGACTAAGAAAAATATTATGTTATGTGAATATGTGCTCAGTAACTCTTAGACATTTTATTTTCTTCATGCTGCTAAAAGAGGCTTTTGTGTCTGTGGAATGGCTTTACCTAGCCTTTCACAACTTCTAATTCAATATTTAATCTATTCACAGGTTTAATAGCTTAATTGAATTTTCTAATATTCATTTTGTTGTTTATATATACTGAGATATATCCATGCAAAATTCTGTATAAGCAGTCCTAGCACAGAGTATTTTTAAGTATGTATATACACAGATCAAATGGAAACTATTCTGCCCAAAAGGACTACCAAATGCAATTTCTAGATTTTTTTCAGCACAGATGTGTGCTGACAAACTGACTTTTCCAAAATTATCTATTTGTAGCAGATATGCTTCAGTGATGTTAAGAATAAGGAACTATACCTAACTATTTGTCAATATTATATATTTATATATTTATATGTTTTATACATTTATAATGCTTAGATGATTGAAGCATTGGTGTTATAAAATGTCCACAGCAATCCATATTAATGTTATTTTAAAAAATGTTGTAAGAGAAGCTAAAGAAAAAAAAGATTAGATTCTTACTAAACAAAAATCAGAATGGACTTTGACTTCAAAAAATCGCCATCAAAGGAATTAAGTTCTTGGCTTGTACTGTGTGTGTGTTTTCAACATTTTGTTTTCAGTGTTGATTTGCTGTCTTATTTTTTGCCATGATAGTATTTGTTTTTACACTAATTAATTGGCTGTGTGTTTTTGTGTATAGACATACATGCTTAATTTCAAAAGTTTATTTCCATAATAATTTCCAGTGTTATAATAATTTAACTGGAAATATCCCTAGGAATCTCTCATACATAGCACTTGTGTTTGGATTCTACTTTCTGCCCTTTTCCACAACTTGTGACCTTTTATTCAGGCTATTTTTCTCTCTCTCACCCCTTGAGCTTTGCCCCCCTAAGACTTTTGAGGTTTTATACCTTCAGATCTCTAGCAAAGAATAACACGAGAGAAAGAAACAATTCTTGGATGAAATGTCACGGATATAATCTAGTTTCACAGCAGGGCTCTAATTTCTGTTTCTTTGGTCCCTGGTTTTCAGGTCTGTGTGTCTCTTTATATATCTCTTTCCTGCCTTTCAGCAAACACTGCATCACTCTGTATCACACTTGCTAATTGCAAGTGTTATGGTAGGTTCTGTCATCTGATAGTTGCTGTGTTCTAAGCCCAAAGCAAACACACACACCTGCCTACCTGCCTGTGTACCTACAAATCGCAGATGCACCCGGTACTGCTGCACAACAGTATTTGTTCCCCTCAGAGCATCATCGTTCCTCCTCTCTGTTGTTCCTCTGATAGTATTGGAGGAGCTGTTATACTGCATTCTCTCAGATTGCTATGTGTTTATTCATGTGTGTGTAGAACTTAGTGGCACGTTTTCCTGGTTTTGCAAGCACAGAGGGCAATGAAGAGGTTAATGAATCATTTTTTTAACTGTGCAGTGTGTCTTTGTATATATATATATTTTTTTTCTGTTTTCTGATCCAAGAATGCTTAACTAGATTTCTAAGTAATGTTAGAGCTAAAATTGTTTCAGGCTCAAAATACTGAGAATCCAAACTGGACTCTGGGATTTTGGGGAAAAAAAGGTAAACTTAATAATGAATATTCCACAGGCAATAATTTTTTTTAATGGCTGAAAAGCAAACAAAAATTGTTTTGACATCCCTAAGATTAAAGTTTAGTTGAGAAGGAAAAGTTTTAACATATTTAAAAGGCTAATGTACATCATTATGCCATATAAAGTTATAGTGCCTTAGCATGCACTCTTTATTACATTTTCATTCTTGGAATATGGTTTTCCAGATAGACAACTTTTATTGCATTTTATTAGGATTTTTGTTTTCCCTTTGACTGCTGTCATTAGTAGGGACGCCAATGGCCTCATCAACAAGATAGCAAACAGAAAGGCAATAGCCACAGTTTTACTCAAGAACAGGAAAATCAAATCACCTGTGTTTAGCAATATTGAAAATGTTTTTATTCTAGCATTGGAAGTTGGAGACTGTTTATATATGTCATCATGTAGCTTCTGGATCTTCACTTCTGTGCACGAGAGACACAATGCTAAATACTTTGCACTGGATCTCTATTGAGAGTGGTAGAAATCAGACCTTTCCTGCTACTTATGGTGGCTGTAAGATAATGACTCAGGAAGAGTCTTTAATGTGGTTTTGGGGAGCTTTGGTGATTTTCTCGTTGTTCTCTGCACAGCACGTATTAGGGAAAATCTTCATCAGGAAAAAAAAAAAACCAAGGGTTAAACAGAATAGAAGAGAAATTCAAGCATGTTTAAATAGTTTTCTCCTAGGCATTGTCCCAGCTCTGCATACTTCTTCAAAAATTAAATAGTGTTTTAAACTGAGCAATATTTTGGTATCTCTTATTTAATCCCTAACTCCAGATTTGAGAATTATTAATAACTAAATATTAGTCTTATAGTGTTAGCTGACTAGTAAATGGAAAAGATATTTAAGAAGACATATTATAACTGGAATCATTTCTCATAGATAGTTAAACATAGATAGTTAAAATTTACAAAAGACATGCTAATATTGGAGTGCTTCCAGCAAAGCTACCCAATAAAGCAGAGGAATATTGCATGCAACACCAATTGAAAATGAAATGTAAAAAGGAATCTAGTACTAATTATTTTTATATCTAAATTACTAAGAATACGTACTTTATAGAAACAAGAACCCTATTATTCCTGTTTTATTCTACAACAGATAACCAAAGTGGTTTAGATGGACGGAGGAGTTTAGTTGTAGAATTGGTAAAACCTTGCTGGCTATTGAGATTTGGTAAACAGTTAGTGTGGATACATGAGAGACTTTACTTACCTGAATTAAAGGCATTTAACTTGCTTAATGGATGTGAATATTAGTGGGTTTGGTTATTAAACTTCTCTACAAAGAGCGAGTTTGGAACAGGTAATTACAAGTTACAAATTACATCTTCCTCTGTTCATGCAAGTTTTTACTCTTTGCAGAATTGTACAGTAGGCAAAATGGTATTTAACAGAAGAAATTTTTTGATTATAAAAACTGATTAAATCTAATCTCTTGGCAGATCTTTTGTAAACATTATCTCACAAATGATGATGAAACTAAATTACAGAAACAATATTTGCTTCTTCCTGGCACTATAAAGTAATTTCCTTTTTATCTTTAGCAGTTTACTAGTTTAGGAGGAATAAGGTGAAAGTGTTGCTATAAATGCAGAATTAGCATCACAATTCAGAGAGAAATGTATTCATTACTTGAAGATGACCTTGATTCATTTTCATTTCTGGCACAATAAAGTATCTTTTTTCAGGGAGTGAGAAAGTTCCACTTCTTCGGCCTGTTATTTGTTCATGAGCCTTACCTGATATATAGGTAACATCTCTATTGAGTAAACTGAAATAAACTTATTGTTCAATCAAGAGTTAAACATCTGTTTCAGTTTTAATCTTAAACCTTTACCTAACTTTTCAGCTTTTAAAATAGCCTCAAGTAAATCTTTAGTTGAAAGGATCAAAGACAAGGTTGTCTCTTAACTCTTTTTAAAAATGATTCATAACTTTCCAACTGCATAAAGGAAACATAAGCAATTTTTAATTACTTAAATAGTATAAATATTTTATATTCAAAGATATTTGTTTATCAGTAACAGGTTAGATTATGATCATTCAATTCTATGTTCATGGAAAGAATATGGGTCTATTGATATAGTAATGTATTACATTGTAGCAGATCGGAGACTGTTTGAAAGAGTCAGATAATTCACTTAGGCCATGGGTTTCCAAGGGAATAACAAGGACTCTAGATGGTGAGCCGTGAGCACGCCGTGCTGCAGTGGAGGCATAAGCCTCAGAGATCACTATTCTTTATTACTGAATATTTAAAAGATGTGCTAGCCAGTCTGTTCCTACAATGAAAGAACAAATAGCTTCATAAGCTCTAGGATAAATCAGCTAGAGCTTTCTATGGATTTGTGTCTTTTGGTTGTCTGACTTTCACATATACTAAAATGCAATATAGAGCTGACATTATTCTCCCTCTAGCATTTATAAAACTTTATTCCATCTGGTATCATTTGTGTCCATGCAGTAACTTTTATAGGTGCTCCTTTACTACCTGCTTTGGCAGTTTTCATAAAGCTTGAGAGCAGTTATTGATCTTTAGTAATTCCATCCTTCTGTCATATTTGATTAGCAAATTCAGAAAGTATTGGTGAACACATGCAGAAGCAGCCAGCATTTCTGTACATTTTATTTACCAACAAACAATAACTGATATTTTTTGCCCAATTAATTGATATTCCATCCATTCTAATTTCCACTTTCCACTTCATTGAGGAAAGGAAATCTTTTTCCTTTTTGTTTTTGTTTTTTTTTTTCCTTTTTTATACGAAGTGCATTCTCTGTAACTGTGCACTAGTTCAAATTTATTGCTCTGTATTTTATAATTCTGTTTTTCTTCAAAGCAGAGACAATGTGGAGAAAGATTATTTATTTTAAAAACTTGTATTTTCTGTCCTTCAGTCTAACTGGGGAGGTGGCCAAGTATTCCAACTAACAACATATTAGCTTTCAGTTTGAAAGTCATAAATTTTGCTGCAGCTCAGTTTTTAGTTAAGTGCATATCCTGAGATTAAGTGTTTCAAATTTCATTGATGATTTTTTCATAATTCCAGTGGATGTTTTTGATATCACTAAATTTTGAGTTACATCCGTTACCATTCTGTCAGTAGACTCTAGAGATAGAGCCTTTGCTTAATGGAAATGGTATTTATATGAAGTTAGTGATCTTTGCATGAAGAGCCATTTAGGTGCTGAGGCTATATAATAACTAGCTTAGGAGGCTGGAAAGATGATATTTGTTTGTGAACTGGAATTCAGTCAGACCTTGAGTTTAGAATTGTATGAGGGGTATGTTTGATGTCTATATACGTGCTTGTGTTCTCACCAAAGAAGTCAAAGTTAACAAGAATTCAGCAGGAATCTTGGATATGCCCATCTGTTCCTGTCTGACCTAAAACAATTCCACGAGTCTTTCGCACACAAAAGCAATTTATTCACAGGTTTATATGTAGAACAATGTTAACTTCTTTAAAGAAAAGTATATTTATATTGAAATATAAAGAAATAGTAACAGGCAATTGGAAAATATTATCCTAGAGCTGTGCAATGCAAGCAAGGAAAGGCCACCTTGACTACAATGTAAGGGACTGATTTTATGGATTGTAATTTGCAAAGTGCTTTGATCTACACAGTTCATCTTTCAGATATTGTCCCAAGTTAAAATTAACTTAAAGTGACCCAAACTTTTTTTTTAAAATCATTTTATAGTTATTCTTGCTGAAATAGCTTATGTTATTAAAGTTTTTCTTTACAAAATCAACCTTTTGGAATTATGCCCGTTTACCAAGTCTGTTTTGAGCAGCTGTAATTGGTTCAAGGTCATATAACTTTTTACTTTGTGCCTTGGAGGTTCTTATGACCTTTTGCATTTCCATGAAATGATCCTATATTTCTGTCAGTAAATGCTATTTAACTATTCCAGTAATTAATAAAAACAAAGAACATTTCCTGCTGTGAGTCTTGCCTATGTGCTTTTAAGTCCATGCGAAGATATACTTGTAAAGTCTGGCTGTTAATTAAGTCATTTTGATCTTTTGTTCTCCTGTTTACACATATTAATTATTACACCTATGAAATCTAATTCAGTTGTTTGATATGTGTTGATATTTTTATAATATAATAAGGCTCCATTTCTTGTGTACTACAGTTATTGTGTAACTGTGATCACAAGATACCCAGAGCTTTATAACGTACCAGAAAAATATGTTCATGACCCAAGTTTCAAATATTCAAATTATTTTCCCTGTGGGACAAATGCCATGCATTCGATGGTGTGGATTGGATTTGGTTTTAATGGCTGCAGTTGATATAACGGGGCTTATCTCAATCTTTACAGAAAGAAACACTTACAGAAACAATAGAGATGAGCCTTAGTTTTTAATGTATAGTCTGTATGAGCTTGCACAGTTCATTTTCACAAGTTTCAAGGGAGCTGGATGATGGATAAGGGCATTTGAAATAAGCATCCATATTCTTCTGTAAATAAATCTGTATCTGAAACCACTTTTCTACAAAGAAAGTTCCTGCACTCAGTACTGTTCTATTTGGAATCTCCTGGTAGATCTTGATTCCCTAGACTAGACTTTAAATGTCCAGCTGCTAGAGAACTTTTTGGATGTCATTCTTCCCAATCAATAAAAAGACTTAATCAGGCAGATGTTCCTGGTAAGGACTACAGAAAGGAAATGTTATGAAGTAGGAAATTTTTTTCCAGACCGCTTGAATAAAGTTGCTGTTTTATTAAGGAGTGCTTCCACTGACTTTAAAAATGAGTTCTCACCTCAGTAAATAAGTCTTAATTCAAAATCATAGGCTGTGAGATAGAACATTTTTTTGGTTGACCTTCATTGGCCTTGGACCGAGTGTGTAGTATGAACTCACTAGGCGAGTACAGTAACAGCTAACCATTTGAGCTGGAGGCTATAAATAAATACAAACTGAGTAAATGGCTTGAGATTTTTCTTATACCTTGACCCAAATTAACCCAACCCCCCAAAAAAAAACAATTAACCCTTTAATATCTTGTAGGGCCACATCTGTGAGCATATAATGTATTTTTTTATGTTAAAGGGGGTCACGCAGGAGGATGCATATCTCTTTTGAAATACTTGTAACTCTCAAGTCCAAAGTTTCAAGCTCTATCTCTAACTTTGATGGAGCCTGTTGCATTTATTTCACAATGTCTCACCTCTGAAACTAAAGAATTAGTTTTGGTCTTACTTCAGTGTAGCACTTAGCTGCTGCTGTTGTTCCATATGAAACCTTTTATTAGTGTAAAAGCCATAATATAATATGTATAATTATTATTTTAACTATAAGACCTGGTTAAATACATGAGAGATATTTGGAAATGTCTAGAAGTATGTCTTTGAATTTTTCAAAGCTCTAGTAAGCAGAAGCTTTTCTGCTGTTTAGGTGGTTTGTTTCATTACATAATCTGAGGAATGAAGGATTTGGATGAGCTAAAATCTTGGTTCTTGATTTCCTTTCCTCTGGTGTTTAAAATTGCTTTTTCGCTACCTGAAGTCATCAGTTACATTCTTAGATTTTCCTGGTTATTCTAGTAAAAAAAAAAAAAGCAAGCATTTTGAAATATTAGGAGGAATTTGTTGTCCAGATTTTTAAGTGGTTCTTGTGAATCACTTAAGGACATTAAAATTATGAACTTGATTAGAGTTTTTTCTCTCAAGGCAAAGACACCCCAAGAGATAGCTTTGTAGCTATTCCAGGAAATTCTCAAGGATAATGCAAAGTGTAAGATCTCTGTTTTTTTCTGATAGTGTGTCCTATGAATATGCAGGCTGGCGATACTTCCTTTACACACACGGTGTCTTACATCCTTCGGAGAAGTTCCACAATGCTAAGAGTTTTCTTCATTATTTAGGTAAGACACAGTTCATACTAACAAGGATAATTATCTTATTTTCTAACTTCACTGGAATTTTAGCAACCAGGTCAGTCCTAAATTGTCTTATCTCCTCTTCTTTTATTGATATTATTTTGCCTGCAATCAAAATCCTTTTGGGAGGCAGTGTACATAGCTTTGCATATTGCCTTTATACATTGTGTATTGCTCCCTTCTTTCTGCTTAGGCTGCAAAAATACTGTAGAAGGGGAATGGAAAACCTTCCTGGGAGGCAGGAATGGGGAACAGAGTTCAGGAAAGTCAGGTGTGTAGTCCTAATGTGCTCATCTACCGTGCTTCAAGTGTACAATAACTAAAGAAACAATGTATTTGTCTTTATTGTTTCTAATAATGAGTTTTTAAACCACTTGCACTGTAAACAATTATGACCTCTGGGTATTGAGAAACTAAATAATCATCCAGACAAGCTATAATTATAGTTCTTATCTGAAAAAAAATGAAAGAATGGCACAAGGCTTGTCATCAAAACACAGTCACAACATAATCTTTTAATATTGAAAATATGATCTAATCCAAGTCACAAAAGCTGAATTCCAAGGCCATGAGAGAAGATTAAATTGGCAATTTTTCATAATGGAGAAAGAAAGTTGTTGTTGTACAGCTAAAAATAAAGATAGAATTGACCTGCAAATTGATCATGCATGCATAAATCAATTGTGTAAGCATTCAAAAACTTGGAAACCTAGTTTAGCAAAGTAAGGATTAGTCATTCAGCTACATAAAACTAAATTGGAATTCATCCTTTCAATATGGAAAGCTACTTCATTAACATTTAAAATCTGTATGATTAAATGTTAATATCCTGGGCAATCTTCAAATCTTCATGATTTTCATGATAATTTCTTTAAAGTGTATATTACCTGTTTCACCAAGCAGATCTTTGCTAACATAGTCCAGTGGATTTATGCCACCTCTACTGTTTAACTTAAAAACTTAAGTTTTTAAATGAAAGAAAATCATTGCAAGCTTTTAAGATGGAAGATGAAGAAATTTGATAATTTAATTGCTTTTGTAACTTTCTAAAATATAAAACTATCCTCCAGTTGTGTATAAAAGTAGAGATTATCTGCCAAGTCAAGCACGAGCACAAAAGAGCAACGTGAACCCTCCCGCATGATTACAAGTTCCACACACAAACTATACAATTATAAATGTTGTCTTAGTTCTTTTTTCCGCAGCTATAGCAATGAGAAATATGTTCTGAAGCTGATTGTAGTGTTTCTATGAGCTTTGCAGCAGCCATATCAGACACCCATCATAGCACTTCTTTAGCTGAGCTCTCTGATGTCCTGACAAATCTGTTTCTCTCAAATTGGCTTTAGCCCCTCTGTGTCTATGAGCCTGCAGACTCTTTTCATTATAAACAGTAGGGGAGTGGGCTGGAAGAGGGCAGAGAAGAAACAAATTGATTGATATGAGTGATCTGAGGAGGGAGGAAAATTCTGCACAGCAGAGCATTTTTAAGCTTATGTTATTGCAAACTTGTGCTTCCTTTCTGACAAGAGGGAAGTGTCAAGGTTTTAATAACAACACATGACAGGTTTAGGAGAAGTGAAGATAGGATTTTCTTGCCCTCTCCGCAGCAGGTGTAAGCAGCTATTTGGTTGTACTGACCAGTACATACCCGAGCAAAGATTGGGTTTAAAGTGGAGCAATGTATGTGTGACAAATAATAAAAGAAGCAAAGCATAGAATTAACTAAAGAGTTGACAGAAAATCAGCCTATTTAAATAAATGATACCTGTCAAGATCATTATCAAAACTTGCTAATAACAAGAAAAAGTTGCATATGGAGATATCTCAGGAAAAAAAAAACAAATATTGAATACATTATTTTTGGACAAAGCCATAGAAGGTAATTGTGAATTAAATCCAGCTGCACAGGGAAGGTAAATGAGAATGAACTCCAGCTGTGCTTGATTTTTTCGTAAGTATCCAGGATAGCATTTCAGGCTGCAGGCCTAGATATAGTTCAGTTATTGGGTGCTTCGTATTGCCCTTGACAACAACAACAACAACAAAAAAGCATCATTTATGCTGATATCACTCCAGCAATATGCTATTGTCTTGCTTACACCATGTGAAAGAGCTTACATAATCACATGCAGAATATTAAGATAGATGGTGAACAAATGCCTTTGCCTCCCCAAATGTAATGACTCTACTCTGTTTTAAGTGGGTCTGATTGTGTTGCTATTCAAGTTGCTTAATCTTTTCTTTAGAGTACTGTGTTCTGTTATCATATCCATGCCAAACTATACCTCGTTCATTGATTAACACAACACTCATTGGCTACATAGTCCAACCAACTGTATATTATTTCCATTGCAAGGGTGTGTATGTACACATAGTTCTGGACTGTCATAATCCTTCCATCAGTGTCTTTATGTATTTGCAATTTCAAGTGTCATGATTGTCTTGTTAATATGTTGTCGTTTCCATAATTCGTCTTACTCATTAGTGTATTTATGTATTCAATTAATGCATTTCTTCTAAGTAAAAGAACACTGCATGACTAACACTGCTAGAAAAAAAACTGAGGGGGACAAAATGAGACCCTTTGTGAGGAAACAGCCTTGGAATGCCAGAGTCCCGAGTGCCTATTGTCTGGGGAAGAAAGTGATTTATAATATATGCTGAATGAATTCAGCATTTGGAAATGAGAAAAAGGATGAAGTTGATTGTTCCAGGACTGCTTTTATTAACAGATTTGGCATTGTGCTGCACATAAGGTGCACACGTTTAAATGGTCCCTGTTTGTTGTGTGACTGGCGTAGTCACACAATGCAGGAGTGTTTTGATGAAGCAGCAGCAGCTAATGGGTAGAATACAAATAGTCATCAGTTTGATCCACTCTTTCACAGTGGAATTTAGTTTCTGTTTCATCACACTTGGAAAAGATACTTTTGTTAGTGGGAACAGGCTAAAATAAAAAGAAGAGTTTACATCTTAGTAAAAATACCTATTGTAATTTTATTTCTAAGGAAAGAAAAACATGAGATTGTGGCCAACCAGTTGTTAAATTGGAACTATTTTTTGCATGAGGAAGCTAAATCTCTCATCTTGCAGATAAGCTTAATAGCCATAATCATCCAAAACGGATTTTGCTTCAGGAGCTAAATTTTAATTGTCGAATCACAGAATAAAATCCAGGACTTTAAGGTTAAATGGGTTCCATTCTGCAACCCAGGAATGTGCTGAGCAGACAGACAAAGCGAGCCAGTAAGGAGTGTTTTGGGAAGTGAGCTTCAAATTCCTCCTCTCCCCTGAACAGCACTGCCAGCTCTGCGGCTCCAAGGTTGGACTCTGCAGTCCAAAAGCTCCCATAGTTATCCACACAGAGCTGTTCTTTCAAGGTCAGAACAGCAGTGCTGTTTTATTTTCAAATGCACCCATGGAGAAGAACTCTGTGAAGACTTTCCCACCATGGGATGCCGGTCTAAAGCCTCTCTGGATGAAGAAGGCATCAAACACATTTGCCCTAGGGCTCTGCCTCTTGGACGATTTCACCTTCTGCCTCTTCCTTGCATTTACTCTAAAAGGAAGTTTCCTTCTGTATTTTCATGGAGTAAATTCTGTTTCCTTCTTATGTATATTTTTAATACCTCCCTAGATGGGCTCCTTTGGGATTTAAAGAATCCTCTGCCTAATTTTTGTGTTTCTATCCTTTCTCCTTAGGACAAGCTAAATGATGAGCTGCTAAACCTGGACGATCTGTGAACATGCTCAGAGCAGCCTGCGTGGCCCAGCAGGAATTAGACTAAGTTAAACAAAGAGAGGCCTCTGCACTCTGATAGTCCTGAAGCCACAGCTTTTTCCATCACAGTTTTAAACTTTTTCTCAACTGCAGTTGAATTCTGAGGTGAGGAGTGATGTGGTTTTGCTTCTAAAGCAAACAAACAAAAACCCTTTAACCCTTAGTGTTTTCACAGCAACACCCAAATGTTGTGGGATGCAACATAATGTAACTGCAGAAGTTGGCAGAGACTAAACTGCAGCAAACAAGTCAGTTTCGGAAAAGGTGGACCAGCAACCTGAAACAGACTGTATTAATCCAGAAAGGAAATAAAAAACACATTGCATTTTTTTTCTCAGAGACTGCCCTTACCACGATGGTGAAAAAAATAACCAATTTTAGCTGGTTCTGTTCTCCTGTTTATCACAAATGAATTAGAAGGAGAAAGACAGAATACGTCTTTTGTTAAGGAAATTACAGATAACAGTTTCAGTCTTGGAGCAATCTTTTAAAATTGTTCATGGCCAAATTCAACAACGCAGCCCAGCTAGCCAAGTACTTCAGTATGCACATAATTTTATTCACTTACTTAAATCCCTCTGACTTGGAGGGGATTTAAGCAGGTGCTTAAGTGCTTTGCTGCAACAAGATTTTAAATTGGTAGATGGTGAATTTGAGAGAAAGAAAGAAAGGTCACATTTTTTAATCCCTGCTGGTAGGTGTCTATGAAAATTGGTCTGATTTTTTCAAAGATGATCCTGTAATTCCTACTACTTTCAATTTTCTTTTTCTCTTTTTTTTCTTTTTCTTTTTGAAGGATTTTTTTGTCCCTTTTTTAGGATCTTCAGTAACACACCCCTCCTAAACACATCCCAGCTCTAAAGAAGGGGTTGTCCTGGTCTGGTTTGGATGATCCATATTTTTGCAATTGCAAATAGTAGATATAATTTCATGACAGATCATTCCTGTATTGAAAGAGACGGATCTTTCAAGAAAAGTTTCCAACAGTTAACACAGTAAACAAGGGCATTTTCAAAGGCAATTCTTTCAAAATCAGGTAGGTACTAAACCATAGTGGAAGTCACTTACACCGTTGAAAATGTCACCTTTAAAACTTTTTTTGGGAGGAGGGGTTCATTTTATATAGACATTATCTTCTTGATATGATCAATTGTCATTCCATTTACTTCACTGGCAAATAAAATGGCAAATTGTTAAGATGATTAATGTAACTGTCAGGTAAAATATTCATAAATTTGACTGAGCTACCTCACATACAAGGGGTGAACATTTGTCAAGGTTTATGTGCTTTGTCCACTTTACATAAACCTCTACTTGTGTAAGTAAATGTGTGTCCAGTTGGGAGCATGGATGAGAAGGCAATTGGGTTCAGTGCCACGTGTCCTCTCCTGAACACTCTATATACAATCTGTCCCACCTACCAGCCTAAATAGCCTTGATGTCCTAGGTAAAATGATAGTTTCTGAGATTATGAGTGGTCAGAATGGTGCTTTTTTTGTGTGTTTTCTCTTTCTTCCCAAACACTGCTGGTTTTCTCACCCAGGCATTGCAGCTGAATTGAGAGCAATTCTAGGTGTTTCTTTCATACAGTTTTAATAGTCTTGTATAGCCTGCCACATGGATGTGTAAAAACACTGAAGAAGTTATCCAGAGAAGACTTAGGAATTTTTTTGCTTTTTCAGGGCTTGCTTTCATACCACTTTAGACTTCAGTGATAAAATATTAATTGGAAATCTCTCCATCTTTAAAAAAAAATCTGTAAATTTTGCAATACCTTTGAAATCATATTGATATATAACATAGAGCTCCTTCCATTAAAACAAATCCCTACTTATTACCAGTCTCTTTGTAAACTAACATATAGTTAAATATTTTAATTCAAAAACGTGTCTGAGAGGCAGGTAGAGCTATGAAAAACTCAGAAGTGCTTAAAAAGAAATTGTAGCATCAAACTTAGAGGCAAACTAAAGACAAGGTTGAATGCTATTAATAGTGTGGAATATTTCTAAGCACTTGCTGGAATACTCTGCAAGAGCCTGGTGTCTCCAGCATAAACTGATGGAGATCAACACTTTTTTGACACTCCCACTACCAAGTGCTTATAAAGTGTTTATATCTATAATTGTGTCAAATTATGTTAATTAAGCTCTGAAAGACACTAGTAAGTTGAAGTGCTCAAAAAGTGCATTACTCTGAGTGTCACCCAGGGGCTCCTCACAGCAGACACTTGGGGGACAATTTTTTTCCTTCCAAGCACCTTTAGAGCACTATGTCTTAAAGTGCCTTTCTAGTTTTAATTAAATTAAAAAAGCAAGTGCTAGTTAAGTGCACATGATTTACTCTAATCTTTTGAAATGCAAATGCATTCTAGACTAAAATGCCCTTTCCTTTTTTACAGTTCTCCACTTCGCTCCTCAGTTCTCTTGCCTCTTTTCTTATTGCTTACATCTTTTATTGAGTATTCAACAGCTGAAAACAGTCATGGTAAAGACAGAGAATTAACTCCTTTGTGTGATTAGGTAGAAGACAGAACTACTCAAAAGGACCTTATTAAGGTATCTAATAGCCTTATGAAGAAAAATCCTGTGAGCTCAAAGGAAATACTGTGTGGACCTGGACCACTCTTAGAATTTGTTCTTAAACCCCAGGCTCGCTATGAAATCTCTACAGCAGATTCTAGTATGACTTCAGCAAGTGAGGTTAGTTTCTTTCCAACAAACCTAAATCATTTTGTGACAGAGGTATAGGTCATTAGCCATATTCCGTGTTTTGATTTTACTGATATTCTAAGATGGACTGATATTATAAGATGGAAGAGCACTATAGAAATCTACTGTGAGGACACAGGAAAAAAAATGCCATTTCTGAAGGACAACATTTTTAGGATAGGAGCAGCAGCACAAGGACAAAAAGAATTATACATGTTTCCCTGAAGAGTCAAAAAATCATTCTTAAATCTGATCAAAAATAAACAGGCACTTTTAGAAATGTTATTATAGTATATCCTACTTCAAGGGCTATTCTGTTTCATGATAGAATAATTTTTTCTTTTAGGCGTACAGATAACAATCCTTATGTTACCTAATTCTGACTAGACTCTATTAAAATGATTTTTTTGCTTTTCTGAGAAACTATATTTAATCCCTATGTCAATGTGCTGAGAAAGATAGTAAAGATATATCTGAACTTTAAACTTCTTTAATCTTTTTCTTTAGCTTTCATTCTTGTTGCACAGCCTCAGCAATCAGATTTCAGCACTCCATTCCTCAGAAAAACTTACAGATTTAGAAACTATAGTGAGATAACGTTCTCCTTTGACCCAAAGGCACAGTTTTCCACATTACATCTTCAGAAGGTCTTTTAAATGAAGATGTCTATTGAAATTTTCCAAATAGATAGAATTTAATTTGGTAATGACTAGATAGCATCAGATAGGTGACTGGAGGCCACTGAGGTATACAGCTGAGATCTGTACCACGAGGTAAGGAGGCGTCCCTGTCAGTCCCTTCTGAATGTATTATCTGAAAGGTCCTTCCTAGCCTCACATGCATAGACTGAATTGTTCTGAACTTCTCTCTCTGGGGAAAGATACCCATTTCACAAGTTGTCACGCTCAATGCAACAGGAGTGAGTAAGCCAAGGACTGGGTGAACATTGTGCTTGTTCTTTCCAGTTCAAGGTAAAGCACATTGTCAGGGCACTTGAAGCCCTTCTCAATAACTATTTATGCCATATAGGAATGTAAGCCAAAGGCTTCATGCTCTGCAGATCCCAATCCTGCTCTTGCTTGCGGGTTGATCCAGTTATCAGTAAAGTAAGTTACCAAGGGACTGATATAGAGTGAGCTGAACGAACTCTCTGGAGTATCAATTAAATATAGAAAAGCTGAATGGTGATTAGTGTGAACTGTTATCATCTGCTCTTTGGAAGGAAAGGAATCAGTGCTCTGATTGTCTTCTGAAACGTTACCTGTTATAATCATACCTCTCTTTTCTGTCCTTCTAGCTACTTGATTGCCTATTTATTTGCAATAGTCTTTGGAGGTAATGAACAAATTAAATTTAGATAGAGGGCTCAGTTTCACTGTTGGCACAGCTTTACTGAAATAAGTGGAGTCAGCCAGGAAATTCAAAATACATTTTATTCAGCAACCGTAAGCTATCTGGCCTGTTGATGACTTCTAAAATCCCTTCAGTGCATGCCAGTGTGTGCCTGTACGGTGCAATTTTATTGCCTTTTAAAGGACAATACATACAGATCTGAAAGCCAGAAGGTACTGAAATACAGTATGTATTATGTTACCTAGACGAAATAATTTTCAAAATGAGTAAAACTTAACATTTGGAGAAGGGAAGAGTGAGAGAATTGCTTTCGCCTTTTGCCTTTGGGAAATATCTCATTTGGTAAAGTCTTTATGTTGTTTTGTTTGTTTCTGAGTGACAGAAAGCCAGAGTGGTTTGAGTCCAGGTCTTCTTAATACAACTATCCACAGAATACTGTGAGTAGTTAGAGAAATGGTGTTCGTTGCTGTTGTATAAATGACTTTGTAATCAGGGCACAAGTCGGCACTGTTATTGTAGTACTTGCTGCCAGTGTTTGACAATTCCAAGGTACTACAGGTTTTCAAAACCTCAAATCATCTGGCAGACCTTAGGACATCTGCTGCTCATCTGACTAGGAAAAGAAAGACTGACAAGCATACCAAATAAGAGGATCATTAAGGACCGGACTGTGGTTTTTAAAGCCACAGCTATATAAAGAACAGGACAGAGGGATGCAGGTAAAGAAGAGAGGCTTCTATCTGTGACAGACACAGCAAAGGAGGAAATCCAGGAGCAAGAAGAACACGTAGTCAACTAGCAGTACATGCCATGATATAGTAGGCAGGATATACTGATTTCTAGTATGGCCCATGTCTGCCTATGTGGCAAGGTAGGGATATGGGCCATGCCTGTACAAAACTGAAGTGCAGCTAGTAGCAGAGGTGGCACCCAGTTTAAAGGCCTCCAACTCTAGGTTGGCAGCAGTTGATGAGTCTCTACTTTTTGTTTTCCAAAATCCTGTTTACGTAAAGGAGTCAGAATACGGACCTCACTAACAATGTTTTATTTGATAAACAGCTTGTGCTACAGAAATTATTTAATAAAATGTTCATACGTGACATACCTGGCAATTATTTTTTATTGCTCTACACTTACGTGTATATTATATATATATATCTTCCTTATGCAGTTATTTACAACATAGCTCTAATGATGTGTTTTCTCCTCTATACCTACAACAACTTAGTTTTCGTGAGGGTGAGGGAGTGCCTCTAGAGACAGCATGCTGCTGAGAAGAATTAGAAGACCAAAGGTAATAGATCTTTTAATTTAAGATAGAGCCACTTGCCATTTGTGTACCTTTAAAAAGCAGTCAATTCTAATTATAGAGATTTATCTTGGACTAAGGAAGAAAAATACTAAAGTAAACGCTGCTTCTTCTGCTATGACTCTAGGGTTAAGGCTTTTCTAAGTGGGATTTATGCATATTGAGGACAATAAAGCGGCTGCCATCAATTTCTAATTTAATTGTTCATATGATGGTAGTGCTGTTCTGAGACTATTTTTCCCTCTTTACATTGTATCTACAAAGCAAAAATAATTGGCATTGCTTTATTTATCATTAATGTTAGGAGGAATAAAAAAGAAAATATGGTAGATGCTCTTTGAAAGGAGGAAGGCATTTCTAGTAGTTCTTGCAGACTTGAAGTTCTTGAATTTCATCCACAGAATATTGGAACTGCAATGGAAGAACACACCTATGATCCATCCTAACTGGAAAATTTTCAGTCTGTAGCAAATAGCAAAGGTTTTGCTGAAAGGTACAGACCCCCAGCTTGAAAAGGATAAACATGGCAAGAATCATTTTCAATGCAGTTTAAAAGACAACTGTTGCATCTCTCCCTCTCCCTGTTTTGCCTCATGTCCCTGAAATGTTTTTGATTTTACTGTGTCTTCTTTTTTCCTGATAGCATTTGTTCTCTGCATGGAAATGCTTTAGTACTCATCAAGATATCTGGTATCCTTTCCTGAGATATCATTTATCATGGCACTGTTTATCACTTTGCTTATCTGGGCCACAGATGTGCTGGCCTAGATTTGGAGGCTTTATTCTTTTGTAAGCTATAAAAGAATAGATCTACGGAAATGAATAGAACAACAAAAATCAAATCACCTCCAACAAAGTTTCACAGTCTCTGGAACTTTTAACTTTAGCCCTTCTTCTTTTGTTCCTGTCTGAAGGACATGTAGGAGATGCAATTTGACTTTATTTAATATAGTGAAGGAGCAGCTGTGCACCAAGCACTTTTTGGTCTTTCACTGGTGTCCACATACGGTGAGTAATGGAAATGCTGCACTACTACTCTCAAAATTCTTGGTATGAATATTGCATGGCTACATTTAGATGGAATGTTGATGTAATGGTGTTAAAATGGAGAACTGAACAAACTTTGCTTCATGCTTCATGCTTATTAACTCAATGTTCTCAAACTAATATATTGTTGGATATTTAGAAATTGTTTTCTTCCAATTGTACTACATTTATTTGCTCATCATCCTATTCTGATGTTTCCTAGTGCATGTATGCCTGGAGTTACATTAAGAAGATAGCCATATGAGCAGAAGTCACCTAGGAGTAATTCTCAAGGGCCACCAACAGATGCAGAAGCACCTGAACTTATTTTTGCAGCAGCAGGAAAGACAGTGTCTTTGTGAAGCTCCAGGAGGCAATGGCAGTGAAACCAGTACTCGGTCATCCAGCACCACAGAAGTCACTCAGGACACATGTGGATGTGCCGAGGCCCAACTGGCCCCATGCAGAGATAACATCTCAGGTAGCAGTAGATCAGAATGGCAATGGCAGGTGACAAGAAGTGAGGTGGTGCTTTCTCCTGAAGACTGCCATGGAGCCCAACCAAATGTGTTTTGAGGCAATGAGAAACTGAAGCAAAAACCAGTTGCTCTATATACTGTTTGGGGAAATGTTTTATTTTTTAAATTGCTGCACACTTGTTAGGCCACATTTTTTAAAACTGATGCTGAGTTTCAAATCCAGTTTTATAGAGACTTTTGGTTGCAAGTGAGGATGTCTTCACCAGTGTGCAATCTGGAGAAAATATCTAGTTTTCCCCTTTTTTGTGCATGTGTGAGTATTGAGCTGCTTTTGATTTTCTTAAGAACTCTGAGTACTGAACCTGGCACTTGCTGCTATTGAAACCTCCTGACAGAGCATTCAACATACTGTATATGCTAGGAAAAAAGACATATCTCCAGTAAGATAAGCAGTACTAACTCAATATTGTGGTCATTAGTAATCTAATTAGAAATCATTTGAAATCTTAAAGAGTAAGTTTTGCAGTAAACCTGAAGAAGGCTATCAGAATTAATGATTCAATCTATAACTGGCCTGGAAGAGGAGTATTGAATACATTTGCTTGAGATATGAGCAACAAGATCTGGCTGGGAGAAAAATCTAGTACATGCTCTGAATTTAACTCTTACCTGTCACAGGATGTAAGTTTACACAGACTGGTAGCACTTTTGTAACCCTACTTTCCATTTACAACTTAATTCTACTTTTACAGATAGCTAAAATTCTCTCAGGTTTTTGGAGGTTTTGGTTTTATTTATTTATTTATTTTGCAGAATGTTTCCATCACAGAGGTAATTAACTCTTCTAAGTGGGAAATGTACAAATCAGATGTGAAATTAACATAGAGGTGCTTGGCCAGAGACAGAATTCTTAGTTGCATCTTAGGGAGTATGAATGAGAAATTTTCACAGTTCCAGTTTAAAAATGAAAACAAAATGAAGCCAGATTCATGATTTATCCAACTATTGAAAAGAAGCTTCAGTAGTCGTGTGTTTTCTGCTAGAACTAGGGCATGCTTCTTTAAAGGAGTTCAGTTTTCTCTGTAAATAGAACCATCATAGGGCCTGTAGCAGCCTCCAATATTCTGTTATTCATCTGTAGCAATGCCAGGAGTAAAAGGGAAGGGAACTGTTATTTAAAAGTCTGTTGGGACAGTACTTGATTATTTTCTTTACCCCTGTGATGAATCTGCTATTAATATATGGGAGGGAACAAAGCGGTTAAGACCATTGCATTTTCTGAGCAGAAGATATGAGGGAAGGCAATTCCTCGTGTGCTTGATGGGGATGGTTGTAGGCAATACACTCAATTTTTTTCTGCTTGCAATCTCAGCATTGCAGAAGGCTCCAGACATTCCATACATTGCAGAACTCTTCTCCCTCAGTGAGGAGATGACAGCATATACTCTTTATTTTCCATTTAAGTGTTTCCATTTTTAATCAAATCCTGTGTATATCTTACTGGTAGGATGTGACAAGCTAATCATAATGTAAAAAACGTAAAGTTAAGGAAGAGACCTAAAGGCTCCTCAGGGTGAACTGTTGTAACTGTGGTCTATTTAGAACCATCATCAGCCTGTGCTCGAGCAGGCTCACTGGGGTGAGCGGGAGGTTGTGTGATTCTCCTTTCTTTGCATTCTGGTTGGCGTGATCGCACTTTGAAAAACACTTCAGAAAGTAAAGGCTGATAATCCTTCAATGGCAAGTTTGGCTGCCGCATATGATAATCTGTCTCCACTGCAAATTACAGTGAATATATTTGGAAATAGATGGACACGTCACATTGGTACTAATCGGTACAAGCCCGCGGCTAACATATCTCTGTGCTGAGCAGTTGTGTTCAGCAGTTTGGATAGGAGATATCAGGAGTGGAGAGGTGGAGGCTTAGCTTTATCTGACAGCCCCGTGGTGCTGGGAGAGCCTGTCCAGGGTGTGGGAGTCCTGGCTGCAACTCCTGCCTGTGCTTGAGGGGCTGGATCCACATCCCCACAAGGCTAGGAGGTATTTAGGATGGAGGCAATCCAAATATTAATTGGATGCAGAAACTGGAAGGCAGATTTTCCTTCTCCCAGGTGCATGCTGAAAAAAATAGATTGTGGAGTGATATTTGTTCTTACTGTCTGTCTTTTGCCTATGGCTGTATAGTTAGTGCACATGATTTGTCCATTATTCAGAGAAATGAATAGTTTCATTTCAGTGGCAGAGTTTATGCTGGTTTTCAATGATTCAAACAAGGATGCTTTTTTTTTGTACAAGAATTATTGAGCTGTCCTTTATCTGCAAACATGTTACCAACTTCCATCATAAGCCAACAGCATTGCAATATTTCTCATCTTTATGGTTTGGCAGTGCACATTAAGAAAGAAAAAGGTTCTATCTTGTGGTTTTTTTTGTCCTTCTACAAAATGCAGCATGCAAAATACTAAAAGTCAAGGCTGTATTCAAAAGCAATTACACCAATGTATAAGATGGCAAATTTAAAAATTAAATGCACATCATTCAAGTGGGATGTTTCTTTTTGTTTGGCTTGCTCTGTAGCAAACAGATTCCTGTTGTACTCATTGTTTTGTAAAACCTAAACTAATGAAAGAAACATTCATGTCTGACCTTGTTGGAATTCCGCAGTATTTCTCTTTACTTTGAATTCTTTTTCCAGTTTATTATTTGATGATCAATATTGATCACTATATATGCTTACCATTCAAATATACATATATTGCTTGCAATATATGTGCCTGCATATATAGACATAGACACATGGTTAACAAATTCTTTCATAAATTTAGTGATGTTTGTATTTGCGAGTGTTGAATTCTTCTAGTCACTTACTGAAAACCTACTTGGATGAAGAATACTTACAATTTAAAATATTATTGACAATGTTTTCCTCAGTTTAGTCACATAGATTGCATGGTTACTTCCCTATGAAACATGAGGTATATCCAGAGATGAAGAGTGGTTAAAAGTGTCTATTTAGGGTATTCTTGTGCATGAATATATTTTATATGAATATATTTAACATATCTTTTATATGAAAATGCAAGAAGAATTATTCCTTAATATTTAGGTATTAGCAAGCAAGGATGTTTGTCAGTAACAGTAAACCCAATTTATTTATTGTCAATTATGTAAGTTGGTCAGTCACTAATGTCATCCCCTTTGTTCAGGGCATTGGAATCACTTCCAAGATGTCAGCAAAATATTCTTGAAATTAACCTTAAATAACATTCCTTGTATGTATCACCAAAATGCACTTATATAGTGAAATGAGATGACATGCTCATACTTTAATAAATTACAGAGAGAAAGTAAAGTCATATAAAGTGGTGTGTTATGGAGTTGAAATTGGAAGAAATTTTTAGGCAGTTAAACTGCAATTATTCAGGATGTAATTTGGTGTTAGCATCTGTATTTTTTTTATATTTATTTTCAACTCCTAATATTAAGTTTGCCTTAGCTAAATGCAGTCCTAATAAAAATCTCTGCTACAACTATCAAGGTAAACAGGCACAATCCAAAGCTGCAGCATCTCATAACCTAAAGCTGCAGCATCTCATTGGCATGATATCATGTTTGTCTTTTAAACAGTGTGCTAACCAGCATCCCACTCACACATAATAAGCAGCCATTCTCATCATTTCTCCAGGTTACTGGCAGTGTGTTAATACCAAAGATCTCTTTCCAACAAAGCTAGAGTAAAATGGATATGCTCCTTGAAGGGAAAAGAAAAATCTAGGACCTCCAAACATGTCTGTGAGTTGCTCTGTCCCCCAGTTTGGGTAAGTGCCACTCCTGCCCTGGCCAGCAGTTCAGCATGCATGTGGCAGTGAAATGACAGAGACTTGCACGTGTAGTTGAAGCCAACCAGCTTGCTGAACATACCCCTGTCCATGAAGGCACATGGGAGAAATGATCAGGAGTTCGAAGGTCAAAAATGCCTTTTTTACTTCTGTAACTATTTTGAGTTTGTGCTGAGCTACCTGGGACCAAAACTGTGCCCAGTCATTTGAACAGTAGCCATCCTATCCATATTTGATACGGGGGATAATTAGCAACCAGCCTTGCAAAGCACAGCCCTTCGTACCATCTGTACCATCAATGTTAGAAAGCGCTTGACTTCCTAGGGATAGTCACGCAGCTTCTGAGCTGCTCTTGATGTAGTAATAGGGATGTAATGATCATGCAAAGTGTTAAACTTGCAGCCCTCTATTGACAGTGGTTTTGTTTAGCATCGTTAGATGTGATGCTAACATCTGTCCAGCAGGAGGGAGGCCACCTGCTCAGCTCGGGTGAGTTCTGATAATCATCAATTGCTAAAGACCCACGTATTCAGCACACTAAGCAGTGCCAGGGATAAAAATGAAAACAATTGTTTTCATTTGGCTCATAAGGAGCCATTCAAACTGGCTCCTTACCAGACTCCCAAAGTATATATACATTTTTGGTTGTTACCGACTACAACTTTATATAATCCTTTAAAAGAAGACTAGAGTATCAGGTCTTTGTCCTGTCAAGCCTGCAATTTAAATCTCCCTAAGATGCCTAAGACGCCTGCAATAGTGGTGCTAATTTTGCTGCCTGATGAGGACTAGAGAGCGCACAAGCTGTGAATGATCAGATTTGCAAATGGTTTGTAAACACCATGAATGAAGGCATTCACCAGCATGGCCTGCAATAGTAACAGGCGCCACTAACATGAGTTTATAACAAGTAACTATAAAAATAAACCCATTCATCAATAATCTGTGGCATGATGCCTCATTCCCTTTTTCCTTTAGATAATAAATACTGTCTAACTTTCATTGTTTTTTTTTTGAATAAAACTTTTTTTTAATGCCAGCTAGGACTCTTCCTGTATGCTCAGGCCATTTGTAGTATGATGAAGAAAAGAAGAGAGGTAAATGATGCTAAAGCAACCACAGCTTAACAAGTACTTTTACCAAAAAGACAAAGACTTATTGAGATTTTAAAGGAGTATTTTTCTTCACAGGGTAACTCTAACAGTCTTCAAAAACTCTCCTGCTATTAAATTAGTAAGTTCATTGAGTGTGCATGTGTGCCAAATGGGAATTAATGTTGTGTTGGACAATAATACACTTACCCAAATGTTAACATAATAGAAACAATGATTTTCATAATGCTATTAAATTGGAAGACACTATCTGGTGATGTGACACTTTCACAAACTGAATTACATGCTAGAAGTTTGCTGCTTTCAAATTGAAACCTAGTCAGTCCATAAAAATGATTAACAACTAGTTCCTACAGTGCACTATTCCTCCTTCATCTCCCTGCAAAATACTGCAGTTTTAAAATCGATTTTTTTCTCATTTATGAAAATGTTTCTCTTCTGGGTGATATGAAAAGTGCAATGGGGCACAAATGTGTAGGAGAAATGCTGAAACATGCCATGTGTGGCTATATAAAAGCTGACCGTATTGAAGTTAATTGGAAATCACCAGTGAACAGGAATTCAAACAAAGTATAGCCACATACGAAGAGAGAAACCAATAGCATTTGCTACGACCATACAGCTCCCAGACTAAATAAATCAAGTGTTTCTAGAGGGAAGTAAAAGTATTTTTTGTTTGTTTGTGTTTTAATAGATGGTTTTCCTTTGAGTATTGAAAAAAAGTAGTTTATAATCAGTTTAAAAATTGTTGAAGCAAATAGCATAGTGTACTACAGAGAAGCTTTTCAAGTATTTTTTTTTTTTACAGAATTCTCTATGACTGTAAAGTGTGGGATTTTTCCTTTTATTTAATCATTGTGGGTTGTATGATTCCTACTCTACCTTTCCTGTTCTAGGAAAATAAAATGTCGCTGCCCAGCTCCGTAATTTCAATATGCATATAATTTTGCGTAGTTGATGAATCCAACATGCAATGGTAAACAGCAGGGAGGGGCTCAATGGAAACTCATTTGTTAGTTTTCCCACTTGGAAGCTGTTATTTTTATAAATTACTGATATTGGACACTGTAGGAGTGCCCTTTTTCATATACACTGAAGTAGTTCACTGGCCCCAGGAGTCACTAAGACTAGTGGATTTTAATAGTTATAGATCTTAAATGGAGGGTTAGAAATTGTTTCTTTTCATTACAATTACAACAAGGAATTAACCCCAAGGGTATCCACTTAATTTCATAATATATAGACTGGAACGCTAATAATGTGGCTCTTCTAAAATGTAATAAAGAAGCAACTGCCCCTTGGCTCCCTGGGGTAGGTTTCTGTAAAATGTATTGCAAAAAAATGTAACACAAAGAAGATTTTACGTTAACAAGCTTTGTAATGTCACTAGCTCCAGTGCTCAAAGTGCTCTGAAGCTCGCAGACCCGAGTCCGTGCGCCAGTTTTGCAGCAGGAATTTAGTACTGGCGCTTTCTTTTGTAGCGTTTCACCAGTACGAGGGAAGACTAAAGCAATGATAGGAGTGGAGAGTAATTTACTATTAAGCACATAAAGAAGTGAAAGAGCAGAGGGAGGAAGAGCAGTACAAAGTACTTCCTTCAAGGCCCACTTGCACCTACTCTGCAGTCGCTTTTCTGTGTTATTTTAATCTCCCATGCCCTACTGCAGAGCGAGTCCAGCCCCACCACTGGCGCCAGCACGTTTGGGCTACTGTGGAGCTGAGCAGCCTCCAACCTCTCAGTCACTATGGGTTGTGACTGTGGAACAAATCCCTGTCCGGGAGCTGAAATACTGGATCAGGCTGTGGTTTTAAATCTGGGCTGAAGACATTTCTATTTGCTGATGATTTTAATGGGTTCTGACTACATGCAGCATCCTGGAAAACTTTTGCAGTGAGGACAGCAAGGAAAGAAGCAAGCTAGCTGTGTTGTTTTACAGTGCAAGGAGAAAAAGGCAGTTAGTAGAAAAATCCATTTTGGATTGGTTTTAAAGGTAATCCTTCCAGGCGTTTCTAACTGAAGGTCTAAAATAGTTGCTTCTTACAGAAAATTAATCAGGGAAGAAACCTTTGGCAAGTGTTTTTTAATTATGCATATGTCCAGAATTTCGTGTACCTACTTATGCTCTAAGTATTCTGTTTGTAGCAGCAAATTTAAATAATTTGCCTGAATAGTCATGGGTATGTGCAAATGCTCAATGTGTTTGTGCCTATCAAGTAAAATCTAATTTTTCTGAAGTTACTACAATGAGAATTATACCTGTGATTTGTGGCTTGCACGCATCCGTAGGATGCACATAAGATGCAATTTTATCCCAAATGCTCTTAATTGAAAATTATGATCTCTGAACTAACTTTTTTGTTATTGAAGCACCTATCTTTAATAGCGATCAGAGATATGCCAGAGCAATGCAAGAGTTGCCTAGGAGGATCCCAAACTCGAAAAGCGAAGCATCCAGGTAGCACTTGGTTCTCCAGCATCTTACATGACATCCCCATTGCCTGGGTCCCCAGGGGAAGGTGCTGTGGGGACTCTTAAAAAGCCAACGGATCAGATGAGAAAGCTGGAGTACATAATGGAATGGGAAAGAGCAGTGGTGTGGAACCTTTATAAGAAATGATGAGTAAAATCACAACAAGCTGAGAGCGTACCAAGATGACCAGAAGACATTTTAGTTGTAGCTTTAAATGCTTCTGGTGTATAAAAGTTTTGATATAGCATTGACTGTTATTGCATAATGATGCAACTTCATTGCATCATTGCTTTTGTCTACTCAAGTCTCATCTTTTTACCAGCTGTAGACTCAGTCTGCAAGTGCCTGAGTTGCTACTCCTCAGGGAAAAGGTATGGTCCTTGCATGCCTCCCTCCATGTCTACCCTTTTGCTCGTGCCCTGTTACATCCACCAGCACTGACTGTCCTAGAAGCATCCACATATTCTCTGCTTTCATTGTTTCACAATTCTGTGCCTATTTGCAATTTGGAATTATTTTCAGTGCTCAGAATTGTCATCATAAATATTCCATTAATAAGAATTAATGTAGATCTGTAGATCAAGATCATGGAAGAGTTAAAAATCGAACAAACCAAAAGAGGTGGCCTTTGCAGCTGGCACTTTAAGCTCACTGAAGTACACTGAGTTGTTTTCTGTTGGGGTGTCTTTGTGCCTTTTCAAGCCTTCACTCACTTTTTTTTTTGTTTTTTGTTTTCCTTTTTGCATTCCCATGTTCTTTATGGATAGTCATCTCCCAATAAACCCAAGACTCCTAAAATGGGTCTTAAAAAGAAGAAAAACACAAGATAAATGGGAGATAATCTAAATTCATCAGTCTCACTGGTTGGTTTCGGTTAATTTTCTTTTACTGCTATAAAGTTTGGCATTTCTGGGGCTTTTTTTTTCCCTTTATTGGCCTTAAATTGAAATGGGGAAAAAGATTTACATAACAGAATTTACATTTTAACAACTTTCATCACCTACTCCAGGTTGTAATGTTAATGTTCTTAAATGTATCCTGAAGCCAGTTTACTCAATAAACAAAACAGCAAAAGTAAAAATGTCAGGGAAGAACAGGAGAGGCAGAATAGAAATTCAGCATGTAACTGAGTTTGAAGCCAAAGGCTGAAACAATCTCTGAAGAGAAATGTTTCAGGATTAAAGGAAGAGCTTGCAGCCACTTTGCCCACTCAAAAGCAATTATTCATATGCAATTGAGCAATAATTGCAATTGATGTGATAAGAACAATTTTAGCACTCAGCATTGCGATCATGGATCATAATCTGGATTTTAATCAAGGACAAATTAAAAAATAAATAAAATAAAATGGTATAGCTGTCGCCAAGATCTATTTTTGTAATTGATAAGGCAGGCTTGTTTTACCAGCTAAAGTCAAGTTGAAACTGAATGTGTTTTAGGAACTAAATTGGGGATGTTAGCATAAGGATATCCATTTTATTTCTTGGCATGAAAGCTGCCGTGCTAAGTTTTTTTCCATGTATTCGCAAGTGAAAGAAGAGCAAGTCCTTGCAATGGAAATCCATGTTACAGCAAGATAACAAATGTGATGTGCTTCACAAACAACGTTATCTCCTCCAACCAGATACAAACGTAGATACCATAGCTTAGGTGCCAATTTGTTACACACAAATGACATGTTGTAAATCACTTCTGCTGTGTTGCCATGTATCTAGTCATATTGTAACCCAGCTTCTGTGACCTTAAATAGATCTATTCATAATGTAAGAAATCCATGTGGCAAAACATATAGTATAAAAAATAGAAGTACCATACTTCAGAGTTGGAAGAGCTTTACCACTAAAATCTGAACCATCATTGATTCTTTTTTTTTAAATCACAGGTATTGCAATTTTCCCCCTCTTTATACTGTCAAACAGGTAAGTATGTGCTTTGTTTTCAAGTAAAGGTGATTTTGGAGGTAGCAGACAGGTGCTCTGTGGCCTTTGTTCTAAAAGACTCCATTTTTTAAAATCTCGAGATGCATACACTTCACTGCAGTGTGAAGATGTGTTGACTGGTTTGGTAAAAGGTCTAGAAGCTGAAAGGTATCACAAGTACCAAGATCATATTTATGGAAAGAATTGTTTTGAGAAGCTGTGTAAAAAACTTTAGTTTTTGAATGAATATCAGGTGTTCCCAATGCAAATTGTACTGGACCTCTCTGTGTGGTGAAGAATGTGAGATACTCTTGGCTGCAGAAAGACCCATATACAGATCATGAAAAACAGAGCTGATGCAGACTGTGGAGAAAAATAAAAGAGGGAAAGCTGTTTAGAATATGAGATCAATGTGATGCTCTCCAGCAGGTTAAGTCTTGAAAATACCTCATCATAAACTCCCATAGGGAGCCTGTGTCAAAGTAATAGGATTTTTGATGGAGTGCCTAGTGCTCTGACTCGAAGTCAGACTGAAATTTCTGTGCTACTGAGAATCCTCAGCAGAGAAATTAGGGTCCCACAAACTTACCTGCTGTGGACCGAACACAGCGCTTACTGGTTGCAGTCATAGCTATGAACAGTCAATATTTCTGATAAATCAGACCCACAATGTGCAAGCAAGAATGTCAATAGTACTTTGGCAGCAAGTACAACTGAGAAAACTCAAATGAGAAAATGGAAGTTTTTTTTCTGAAATGGTTATTAGCGCTAAAGAGAAAATGCTTTTTTTCTAGTAACAAGTGGCCATCTCAGTCACATAAATCTTAACGTTCCAACCCTAAAGGGCCACAGTGTTTACTATCAACATAAGGGTAATACTGAATGTACAATTTGGATTGTTAGTCTCCAGCTGAAGGGATGTGTATATGAAGCATATATGTGGGTTACTAAGATTATCATTCCCTTTGACAGAGGCTAAGCAAACTTATTGACATTAGCAATTTAGCAATGATTAATTTATCTTAAATTTTATGTTTTAGTCCTGGAAAACTTTCTTGTTTTTTTTTCCATATATATAAAGAGTTCTAGCAATAAACGGAGCATTTTCAGTATGGTGTATATGTAGGCAATCACTTCTAAGAAATGACAAGAGTTTTTTTTTTCTTTTTTTTTTTTTTTGCATTTCTCCAATGCATTAGAGCTAAAGTGAGCTTATACAAGTGTGCTATTTCATAGTAATTTGTAGGTGATGTTTACTGTAGATGAAGATTAGCTCCAAGAGAGTAAATGAGAACATATTCGCATTCTGAAAATGAACTGCAGAGCGCTGTTATAAGAGAGAGAACTGGGAGAGAGGAAGATTTTATGCTGTTTGAGGAGGATTGGGTTAGGGATGATTTAGGGAAACTGGACACCCATAAAACTATGGGTCCAGATGGGAGACACCTAATAGTGCTGAGGGAACTGATGGGGGAGATCGCTCAGCCGATCTCTATCATCTTTGAGAAGTCATGGAGAGTGGGAGAGATGCCAGAGGACTGGAAGAAATCAACATCACTCCAGTCTTCAAAAAGGGCATGAGGATGGAGCCAGGAAACCACAGGTCAGTCTCACCTCCTTCTCTGGAAAGGTGATGGAGCAGCTCATCCTAGAGAGTATCTATGGCCATGTTAGAGAAAAGAAGGGTGATCAAGAGTAGTCAACATAGATTCACCTAGGGGAAGTCATGTTTGATAAACCTGATAGCCTTCTACAATGGGATGACTGGCTAAATGATGGGAAAGCTGTGGGTGCTGTCTTCTTTGACTTCAGCAAGGCTTTCAACACCATCTCCCATAACAGCTTCATGGAGAAGGTCGGGAAGTGTGTATTAGATGAGTGGACAGTGAGGTGGATTGAGAACTGGCTGGATGGCAGAGCTCAGAGCATGATTATAAAAGGGGCCAAGTCCAGTAGGAGGCCTTCCTTCTGTCCCCCAGGAATCAGTACTGGGCCCAGTGCTCTTCAGCTTGTTCATCAGTGACTTGGACGAGGGGACAGAGGGCACACTGAGCAAGTTTGTGATGATACCAAACTGGATGGAATGGCCGACAGTCCAGAGGGCTGTGCTGTCATTCAGAAGGACCTGGACAGACTAGAGAGTTGGGCAGAGAGGAACCTCATGAAGTTCAGCAAGGACAAGTGCAGGGTCATGCACCTGGGGAGGAATAACCCAAGGCCCTAGGACAGATTATGGGTTGACCTGCTGGAAACCTGCTTTGTGAAGAGATGCTGCGGACCTTTGTCAGGATTTGGTGCCCAGCGTGCGGGGAAGCACAACTGACTCAATATGAGTGATCAAGGCTTCACTTTATTGCTTTTAACAGGTGGACTATGTAGGCACGAGCACACACTTGTTACAATTTTCACTGGTTACAGCTTCTGCATCCCCTTTGCTGATTGGCTGATCGCTTGTTGCCATGCTGCAAGCCACATGCTCAGATCCTGGTTTTCCCCCACAGCCTATTTACTTCACTGCCGGTACTTTTCCATTACTAAAGCCCCCTTGCTCCCTTCGAAGCCTTGCTCGTACACTTCATTGTGGCCCTCAACCATCCCTGAACAGAGAGAGATATGGGAATCCTGGCTGACACCAAGTTAACCATGAGTCAGCAGTGCCCTCTTGGCCAAGAAGGCCAATGGGCGCCTGGCCACATCAGGAGAAGTGTTGCCAGCAGGTTGAGGGAGGGGATCCTGCCCCTCTCCTCAGCTCTGGTGGGTCTGCACCTGAAGTATTGGAGGCAGTTCTGGGCTCCCCAGCACAAGAGGGACGTGGAGCTTCTAGAGATGGTCTAGCAGAGAGCAAAAAAGATGAAGGGACTGGATCATCTCTCATATGAGGAAAGGCTAAGTGAGCTGGGCCTGTTTAGCCTGGAGAAGACTGAGGGCAGATTAAATGAATATGTATATATATCTGAGGGGAGAATGTAGGGAGGATGGGACCAAACTCTTCTTGGTGGTGGCCAGTGATAAGACAAGGGTAATGTTATCTCCATATGAAGAAGAACTTCTTCACTGTGAGGGTGATGGAGCCCTGGAACAGGTTGCCCAGACAGGTGGTGGAGTCGCCATTCCTGGAGATCTTCAAAAACCACCTGGATGCCACCCTGTGCCATGTACTCTGGGTGTCCCTACTTGAGCAAGGGAATGATCATCTAGAGATCTAGATGATCTCTAGAATTCCCTTCTGACCTCAACCTTTCTGTGAATCTGCAAAATGGTCTGATCACAGCCAAGATATTTTTCTCAGTCTTTCTTATTTGCTTTGAGTAAAGACTGATGAGTAGCTGCAGAGGCAACTGTGCTCACAAGTCAAGAGTTTCTGGCTCTCAGTCCTAGTTTGTGACTTCACAAAAGTATATTTTACTACTCAAATTTTCAACCATACTTCATCTCTGTGTTATTGTTCATATCATTGCCTGTATTCTCATTTTATTTTTAAATATAAATATTCATTAAATATTCATGAAGCAAAACAGTTCAGTAGGATATAGGTGTCTCTCTCTGCCCACCCCTTGGCTTTGTAAATAGGCAGAAATGAGTTTAAGTCCTTCCAAGACAGTGAATGTTATTCATTTTATTTTAAATTGCCTGATGATAACTGAATCCAAAATGATCTATTAGAAGAAGCAAAGTTATAGGGGAGATATGTTTACCACAAGCAAGCTAATATTTATATTGTGTGCCAATGTGGAACCAACATTATAACATATTGACTGTGAGCACTAAATGTGCTCCACGATCTCTTTGTGCTTGCGTTCACTAGTCCACAAACTGAAGATGTTGATACTTATTATGTCCAATTGTTTAAGAAATTAATTCATTACTGTTTGCAAAGAGCTTTGGGATCCTCTAGCAGAAGGTACTACACAAATTTTATTTTATTATTCTTTTATTATTTGATTCAGAAGGACATGTAGTATAGACCTTAAAAAAAAAAAAATTAGTCAGGAGTCCCTTATTCACACTGTCAAATGCCGGTAATAACCAAATAGTCTCATTTGTGGAAGTACAAAAAAAAATAACCTATGCTACTTGTACATTGAAGCAGCAATTAGCACACATTGTAGGGAGAAGAAGTGGAACTAGACCAGAAATGCGCCTTGATGAGCCTAATTGCCTTTAATTATCCCTAAACATTTTCTTGTTGTCTGTCTTATGGAGGCAGAAGAAACCCTGTAGCTCTAAAAGGAAATAAGACTTGGTTTTGTTTTCCTCTTTTAAAGAGGGACATAATAGCCACCATGGAAACATGTTCTTAATCAACGACATTAAACTCCTGGCTGCTCTGCTTCTCTTGAAATTGCCTAGCTTCATTATTATCGGGGGAAGGAGGAGGGGAAAGGGTTTAATCACTATTTAGCTTTTCTTTGCAAATTAAAATATTAATTACAATACACATTATTTTATCTTTGCTTAAGCTATTTGTAAGTATTTTTGAACAAGAGCTCACTTTATGCTGGAGTAATTTATTCTAAAACTATTCAGACTTACTTCGTCAATTCCTTTAAAAAATCATCAGGCCATGAAATACTGTCTTCTGAGAGTCAAGAAAAACTGTGTTTTTGGTTTTTTTTTCAGTCTAGAGGAGAACTGTATAATTAAAGGTACTTGTTTATTTTTTACAAGCTAATATGTGATTACCTAAGAACAGCCAAATGCTATTTGAAGCTGAGCAATGAATGTCCAGGCACTTCCAGAGTAGAGGAAGGATGTTTTTCTTTTGTTTGTGTTTACACCATGCAATAACCAATCTCTTTTATTAATTCAAGTGCAGAAGAACAAAACAAGAGGCTTCTGGTAAAAGGAACTGGATAGGATTCATGGCCTCTACAGGTCTCTCCTTCCCAAAGTTCAAGTAATATTAATGATTGTTATTCCACCTGGCAGAAGAAAGGTGGGATGAGAGAAGTGACTTGCAAAGTGAGTAAGATAGGCACTGTTAGGCACCTTTTGTGTGTGTTGTGCACGTTTTCATGGTGTGTCCTTGCCACGCTTCATTCTCTACTGTGAACAGTCTGCTGCAACATTCCATAGGGAGGAAAATCTGTAGAAAGGGAGCAAATGATTAAATAATGTCTCTGCATCATATTGTGGCTCAGTAGTTTTTTTATTTTTAATTAAAACGTATGCTGGTGTAAATCAGCATAGTTCTAATAACTGTAATGAAGCTATGTTGATTTATACCAACTGCAGATATAATTAATTCATCTACCGAAGTAGCTTGCATAGAATTATATGGGAGTCTGTAGGAAATACATAGTATTGTGTCAGACAGATGTCGTCCTACACATACTACTGGCAAAACTTTAAGTCACTGGACAATAGATAGAGAAAACAAAATCGCATTTGTGGTTTTGACTAAGTAACCATGTGGGTCTTCTGTTATCTGCATGATTGTCTTGTACAATTTGTGGTTATTGCAGGAAAAATCAGTAGCTGAGGGAGTTTAGCTACACTAACCGTTATTAATTTTTGGATGACCATCTGCATTCTGAACGGCCCAAGGAGTTTAAGAGATGTATAGTTTATATCTTATATATATACAGTATATATACCGGTATATATAGAGAGAGTATATATATCTCTTATCTGTATATACAGAGATATATAGTTTGGTTTATTTAAATCAAGTTATCAAAATGGAACTTGTTGATGAGAGATGAGAAAAGACAATATGAATCTGCCCTTGGAAGTAATTTCTTTCATCAGTGAAAGTAGCAATTATGAAAAAAAAAAGTAAAATAAAATTTGCTTAATTCATTTCAGATCAGTCCTAGATACAACTTCTTCTACTATTGTGATCTCTTCCATTCACCTACGAGAACAAATACTTTAAACGCTCAGGGTTTATGTACAGAGAGGATGATCCAACCCAAACAATATTTTTAATTGTAGCCATGGGATATTTGTCTCAGATGACATGCCATGGGGTCAAAGGATTATCTTTCCTTAATTGCAAAAACCTTATATGGATTACTACTAGACATCTTTGCTGACTACATTATCGATGTGGTCTAATTTACTGGGTTTTATTTATTGTATTTACTTTTGAAAATATTTAATTTTTGTATAATACCTCAAACTCCCACTCCACTGTGATGATTCACAGGGTTTTCTAATTGCTGTTGTTACTCTTGTTATACTTGAAAAGCTGCGAAAAGTACACTGTGAAGACTGGCTGTGGCCTCTCTTGTGATGGTGGAAGAAAAATATATGACCACTTCTCATTCCTCTTGTCCTATCTAAGCAAGGCAAAGTACAGCATTTCTGCATGCCTGCGTTTATACTATCTCTCAACAAATGTAAGTATTTTTTCTAAATGTGGGTGCCTACACCTAGTAAGAAAAAGTTCTTCCTAGGACCAAATACATGGCAGTACTATCCTTTTCTTGCAACTTGGCCACTAAATTTGGAGTCTGTAGGATATAGCTGGGCCCATAGTCCAAAGTGATTCCTGAGGATAGCAACTTTCCACGGTGTCTTCTCTTGCCATATTCTAATGGAGCTGTGTTGTTTATTTTATAAATAAGAAATATTCACTAGACTTGCACTTTGTCAAAGTTGGTTTAATTTTAGTTCTTCATAGGGAGCATCTGCTATCAGTACACTTGTGTAGGTTCCATCTAAGCAATGCTGTTCCCCCTACTTGGGCAGTCACTTTTAAAGGTTCATTGCATTACAGCTTGCTGTAGATGCTCGTTTTCATCATTGCTTTCCCCTAACAGTATATAAAAATTGGCATGGAGATTTACAGAAGTAGTTTGACTACATACAACTTTTGCTATTGCCTTTATAATTCTTTCCTCCCACAGGTTTCCTGGAGTAACTCATGTAAATTCCTAGCTGAACTTAAAAATTAAATCCATAATAATTCCTCAGTAAAAATATCTATATTATCTACTTGAAGATGATTGATTGGTGCTTTTGTGTAGGATTATGTACATCTTGTGCACAGATGTTTGATCTTTCTTTTAGACATGTGTTACTAATGTACTTAGTGAGGGAGCGGGATTGGCTCTCCTGCAAGAGGTTGGATCAAGCCCTTGAAAAACATTGCTTATGCTTCTCTATGGCTGAATCAATGCAAGAGAGCCAATGCTTGCTGTTATTTGCCTCTTCACCTGTGTCAGTACAATTTGGTACAAGCTGAAAAGAATCCAGGAATTAAAAGCCTTTTTTTGTGGGTGGAAGGGAATGGAGTTAATAAGAACCACATTGCTAAAGCTGCTAGATGTGTAACATTTTATTTGCTCTGTAATCTTTGCTTGCTGTATACGAGGCAGCAGTTGAAAGGAGAGTGTAGTCCTGAATTCAGGTTGAGAAGCTGGGCTGCCATTGAGTTTAGTTTAGATTAGAAGTCAGAAGCAGCTGTTCTCATAAAAGGCAAAATCATGCAACAGTCTGTCACCAGTCCTGCTACTTGCAGAACTTCTGCTGAGCTCTCACCTCTCAGCTGTTCATAAAGGTAAAACTTAAGATTCCTAAGAATCCTGTCTGTGAAGATTGGGAGGGTTGCTGTGATCCAGAAGCTGTTGAGGGTCAGGGAAGGGTTTCCTAGCTCTTGATTACCTTGTAGAGAGATGGGACCCATAGCCTGCCCAAAGCAGATGGTTGCAGGAAGAGAGAGGCAGCTTCTGATGGGTTTATGTTGATGTATATTTAGATGTAGATTTTTGTTTGTTTTTTTTTTGTGTTGGTTCCCCAGAAAGCAGCAGTGAGGGTTATATTGAAAATCTTGTACCTAAAATGATCCCAGGGAAACAAGAAGAGCAGAGCACAATATTGCCCTTCCATACCTAAACAATCATCTTATGCTGCAATTCAGTACTTTACTGCACTCTTCTTTAACAGTTATTTCAATAGACTCTATTATTTTAAAAATGGCACATTTCCCTACTGTGAGGGATAACGTACTGGTGGCAAGGCAGCTTCATATGCAAGATTTCACAGCAGGGCGTAGCACTGACCTCTAAATTACATCAGAGACAAGTATTTGACTTTTACTAGAGCAGACTTCTCTCTCCACTTCTGGGAAGGCTCATGTCTTCAAGTCCAACAGGCACCTGAAAGTAAAATCAGGAAATATATCTCTTTTGTTCAAGACAGAGAGAAGACAAGGCTCTCATTGTATCCCATTAACTTTACTCAAATGCAATGTAACAAAATTTAGGGTTGCCAGAAAGGTCCTTTGAGTTGACACTGGTAGATAATGCAGACTTCAGATTAGACTTCACAAAATTTGGAGCATCTAAAGAAAAACTGTATTTAAGGAGTGCTTTTGGTTAGTCACTTAATCTCTCTTTTGTCCTAACAACAAATGTTCTTTCCATGAGGTATAAAGGATGACAAAAACTGGGAAAATGTATATTTTTATAGACATATTTATTAATGTTTCTCATTTATCAATTAATGGCAGTGAGTTGAGAGGAAAAAAAGAGATCTATCCCTGTGTGGTTTAGAATAAAATATCTTTGGGTCTTTTTGTGGACTTAGAACTTTTATAATATAAAACCGTATCTTATTTCTGCTGAGAGTGTTTTCATGGTGAATTGGCAGTTCTGGAGAACAGTTTTAAAAATCAATTTACACTTGATAGCAATAAATTTCAGATAAGCATTATGACGTATTGAAAGCAATTCTACTCTGTAATCCAGGAAATGATTTGTGTTGCAGCGTGATGCGGTACAAAGATGACCAAGATAGCACTAGTATCAGAAGCAGGACAGGGTTTGTACAGTGGACCTCTGCTGGAGTAAAGGCCATATGTTCCTCATCAGAGTTGCTTACCCCATATAAGTGCCATGCAATAGGGGTATCCAGCTCCCAGTGATAAGCTGTTTAATTCAGAAGTAGCAGTTATTCATGGAAACACAGTGTGCCCAATATGCATATCCTGGGAACACTCTTCTCTTGTGATATAGTTCTGATAATCATTTTAGTTTCTCCAAAGTCAATAGTAGTGGAGAAACTGGGTGCCGCTTAAAAATAAAAACAGAAAATCCTTTAGGATATAAATAGTTAACCAAGAGCACTCAAGGAAGTCTGACTTGAAAACAAAGCTGTGGTATGTGAATGTTTCCTGCTAATACAATTTTTCAAAGTTTTAATTTGTGTTTTCAGTGCTACCAACCATGGAAGCTTCTGTTTCAGGCAGGATCAAATTGGAAACGGTAACGCTCAGCCAAACAGCAGCTCAGCAGTGAAAGCAGAAGCCTTGACTCTGGAGACTATTGAGCTGATGGCTTAAAGTGTAAAATCATTTTTCTGAAACTGCTAATAAACCACCATCTACAGTCTCCAAAGGGTAATTTTTTCTTGTATGTTATGCTACACTTCTGTGTATATTAATTAGAGCTGTCCTCATATCTGATCTTTGCCGTATTTTTCTCCTTCACCTCCTTCATCACTCTGCAGAAAGCTTGTATTTTATGTGTAGAATAAATGTTAGTCCTGTGTAAACAGCCTATATAAGGTTTATGTACCACTGAGTCTCACTTAAATGATTGTACTGAAGGGGACTTGAAAGCTGCTTAGACTTATATCATCTATATGCATGGCATGAACATCACCTCTTAGGTGATGTTATATTGCCAGTTTTGGCTAAGAAATATAGAGTACCACTCCTATAAAATGAATTTTCAGACCATGGCATTTTTCTGCCTAGGCAGCTGTTGACAAGTGGATATCACTGGTGTCATTTGGAAACCTGTATGCTTCAGAACTGAAAGTTACCTTCTGCTGTGTGAGGAGATTTCTTTTTGTTTTCCTCATGACAGAGCTAATAGTGTGAGGTGATATATGCTATGACATAGGCACCTCTGATAAGTCAGTGGGCAGTAAACCAGACCTGTTATGATGTATTTATTAGGGTGCCATGAGATACAAGCAGAGTGATCTCTATCACAGCAGGATCGTAGCGTGAACAGAAATGTTCCTTCGAAAGTGGAATGGCCCTCGGCCTAGCTCAGCATCGTGGCTTCTCTTGAGGAATTATTTTTTTTAGTTCCTACCAACAGTAAAACTGAAGGATCAGTTTGTATCTGGATGCACAGTTACTTAGGCGGGGATATTTTCAGTTGCATCTGACAATAGTTTAATTCTTGTGTATCAAGAGCTGCAGTACTAACATAAAATGTGAAATATATTCCAGCCATTCTTTTCCATCTGTGTTTGGCATTGCAGGATTAACAGAAGGTAGAAGCTTGATTAATAGACTCATTTGAGTTACCAGATTTGAATTAGCTCTACATGGGGCTTAAATATCGTGGGATTTGAATAGCTGACCCCTTTGGAATATCTTAGCTGCCTAGACACTTATTTGAAATTGCAGAAGCATTTTTTGTTCCTTTGTCTCTGTTTTATCTTTAATAGCCTTTCTTAACATGCTTCTAAGAATTGGCGTTTTTGTCTTCCTCACCTATTTGATACTGCCAGGAGTGAATGCCAATCCTCGGCCTGACCTAGGATTTATTCTGCAGCCCAAAATTAACTTTAAAATTTATCAGGTCACATTTCCCAACTTCTTTTCCCCACAACTGTAAAGACTAAAATTATGGAGCAGAGGAGGAAGGTGGAGATGAGATTCAAGACTGTCAAGGAATTGGTAAAATTGAAGTCCATCTTCTTCCATCTCATTTCTAAATATAGTAAAGAGTGGTGATAGAACACTGATAATGTTTCTTGGAGGGAAAACTTCCTTCTGATGAAAAACAAAGCTGAGAGCCCCCAAAAGCTCCTTCTCTCAGCAACGAGGGAAGGAGAACCTTCTATCTTTTCCTCCAAAAGTGCTCCTGAACTCCACCTTGCCCAGACAAGAACATTTATGGAGTATTAATTTTCATTCCAAACTTATTCATTTTGTACTACTGATAGTATCAATTTTTCTTCTGAATGGGAGAGTACACTTGGTAAATCATTGGTTATATTTTATATTTTACTTCTATATTTTAATGTGTTTTTATATATTTAATGTATCTATTATCTATTGCCCTTCTTTAAGAACTCTCCTCTGCCTGGAGCTCCTATTGATGACAATGACTATTCCTATTCTGTGCATGGATGTGTAGACTTGTTGATATATTGAGAATAAGACTATTTTATACTTTAAAAAAAATGTAGTTAAACAAGCCTTAATACTCATAATTTATAATATTGCCAATTTGAACTGCAGAATTAAATACAAACATAAAAGGAATTGTCAGATTATCTCCTTGCTCACTAGTTAGCTAAGCAGCCTGATAATGTATTTGAATGTGAAATAGCAAAGGATGTAATATTTCATTTTTGTTTGCTAATTCTATCAGGATGGTGTATTTCTAACAGACAAATGGCTGAGACACAGGAAGTTCTAAGATGAGGTAAAATAAAAGAAAAATCGTATTGACAGTCTGAAAGTTGGGACTTTCATAAGCACCATCACTTATCGATGTCTGCAAAGTAGCAGACTCTTCTTGTCTTTTTGTTCATGATTAATATTAAATATTGTGTAATCTTTTAAAGAGCATGGCCTCAACTAACAGATAAGAAAATATCATAAATTTCTGTTGTTTATTTTAAAGAAATTTGTATGTAGTAACAAGTACTCTGTATTTTAGAATGGTCTTCTGAAGTCCCATCTGGGATGCTCTCTAGGCAAATGTCTTTTACAATGTCTAAAATGACATTAAAGGCTGATGTAAAAACACAATTTTTTCTCATTGTTTATTGCTTGGCTGCTTCTTATGACTTACTGTGGTAGAAAAATCACAAAATGTAATTAGGCAACCCTGGAGATTTGCCCTATGAGTGCAGATCTGAGATGTAGCTTTTGCCCAGCTGTTCTTGAAGCTGAAGTTTGCAGAGGATCTGATGGAAAGCAGCTGTTTTAAAATCTTGTTCTAAGAGGAGAAAACTGCACCAGAGGAAAGGAATCCCTGGCTGGGGATAGATGCTTGTGCCTTTGCAGCCTCTGATCTAGAGTATACTGCAACAAATGCACCACCTTGGAGTGGGTGGGGAGGGTGCTTTCCATGGACAAATTGAATAAAGCAAGCACAGTTTAACTAGATAAACATTAATGAAGGTTCTGGCTTACAATTCTGGAAAAGTAGTTAAAAAGAGATAATGAGAGAGATTTTTTTCTACTGTATGTTCATTGTGCTCTCTCAAAAGTCTTAACTTACTTCTGGGTCATGCCAAAGGCACATTAAACTTTTCTGTGTTCTGTGGATATGAGAAGAGAGTCCAAATCATATCCCACTAAAGATATTTCATATATTAATATAATTTATATAGTAAATTATATAATATTAAAATTAATGTTATATAATAATGCATTATATAATATGTAATATCTAAAATATAATAAAAATGTTTATAATGATAATTCAAAATCTGCTTCAGAAATGGAAATGCAACTGCAGTTCATCTGTATTTGGTCCTTTTTATACAGAAATTCCAGAGCTTACACCTTTCTCCTTAGACCACCCTTCTGTGGATCTTACTATGCTATAGTAAAAAAGAAAAAGAAAAATGTATTATGTATTAAAATCATTCTATTCAGTTATTAAAATAATCATTAGAAAGCTTTACAAGTCTGAATGTTAGTTGGGTGCCTGACTATCTTTCTGGAACCTAGTCCAGCTTTTTCTAACTTCTGGTTAATAAAGCAGCACCATAGTAACCACTCAGAAAGGAATTTCACCATCAGCTTTTCATATCATGTGTTATATTTTAAAGGAATTTAGGTATCTAAAGTCACCTTTTAAAACATTTCCTTGGCATTTTGGCATTTTTCCCGAAACACAGTCAAACAGATGTCTGTTGCAAACTGACAGAAGGACACCAATATCAGTTTGTTTTAGAACAAACGACAGTCAGACATGCCTTGGATTGTTCTTCTGGAAAGACAATTTAGGGAAGATTTTCTTACAAGATTTCCAGGGAAGGACATAGTCTGTAATCACCTCTGCCAGGATTGCAGTTTTAATGCACTATAGACCAGCACATATTAATCTCCCAACTTCCTCATGCAGGTGTAACTCCAGAAGTGGATATGGATATTAGTTTCATGCAGCTGTTGTGAAACTTATTCTTAACACTACCAGTGTGACAAAGAAGTGTTTCTATGCACGCTCTTTTCAGATGACATTGAATTAAGATTTTAAAGAAAATGAACAGGAGGTTTTTGTTAACTCTAATGGACTATTATATTAGAAATTTGGCAAGATGGGATTATTTTAAAATTATCTACAATAAAGATTTCCACCTGCTCTTTCCTAGCATTATAGAAAGAGGATTTTTTTTAATCCCTTCTTCAGTGCCCTCACTACCTTTTCTGGCTTAAATCTCTCCTTGGAAGCATACTTGTGCTTGTTTTTATGAATCATTAAAATTCTAATCCTTGGTAAGCAAAACGGTTTGATTCTTTTTTAGGTTTGTAAAACTCCTTCCTTCTTTTTCGTCTTTCACAGTTTTTGCTTCTGTTTTATAATTTTGCTTCCTCTTGCTTAATTTTTTTTCTGTGTGTGTTGTTCTTCCTCGTGTACAGACCCAATGGCACTGAGTAGCCTTTAGGACTGGACTATGCGATTCCTGTCCTTTCCTCAGTTTAATTTTAAGCTACTCTGAGAGAAGAATGAAGTCTAATTTTTATTGTTGTTGTTGTTTTTTCCTGAATGCAAATGCTGTCCTGTAAGGGCCATAATAAGCCATGCCCTGTTGCTGAGCACTGCAAAAGTCCGTGTGCGAAAATGAAGAAACGATCCTCTGTCCTTCGTGATGATCTGTGGTATCTCACTGTATTGAATTAAATGTGTTAATAAAGGACTTATGTAGTGACTAAGAAGGAGTTGGCCGCCATTTATCAATTAATTACCCATGAAAACTGAAGTTACATGGTAGTAGTAATTGTACCCACGGTGTTAGGCATATGCTACATAAAAATGCAGTCACCTTGAAATAATATGGACAAACCAGCTTGTAACCTACTGAATTCTATTAATAACGCAGTGTTAATAATGTGCTGCAAGACAGAAATTTGTCCCTGTGTGGCCTATAGATAGATTGTGTAATCTAGTACATATGGTTCAAATTTCGAATCACAGACGATGAAGCCGGCTGAGCTATGCTTAATTCTGAAATCAGGGATTTCTCTTTTTCTAGTTATTATGTTCATGGAGTAAGTTGATTTTTTTTCTCCCACAGATTACTGAAGGCAGATTGTTAGGCAGCCCCCCATAGCATTAATGCCATTTAGCCTTGCTGTTGTCCTGAAGGAGACCGGCCTTGCTTGTTCTTTTCAGGCCAGTTCACTGAACCAGTGAACTTCGCTTGTGGCACTAGCTAGAGCAGACAGGGAGCCTGTTCAGCCCTTGCTGCTAGAGTGCCAGACAACAAATGCAGACGATAGCACATTATTGTTTATGTTTATATTAGATTTTCAACATGCTAATTAGGATGTCATCGTCTATTGTCTTTTCCCACACAGAAAGCTGTAGTTGCTTCCCAGGAAAGCTCACAGTCAACACTTGTATATGAGCTATAACAAGTGAGTAACAAACAAGAACACAAAGAGGCTGAAGGAAAAACAGCACAAAGATGGCCCAAAGCCTATTTAAATCAATAGCAATATGCTCATCAACTACAGTTGTCTAGAAATATGATATAAAAGGAGAACTGATGCCACTTCAGCTTTTATGTATCAACTTACAGTGAATGGCTTGAGAAGGAAATTGACTTTTGCTTTGCTTGGGTTACATTTTTATGTAGTTATTTATCATGGTATTAGACATGTGTAGAGAAAAGTTTTTCATTACCTCCCTCCCTGCCCATAGTGAAAGTATACCGTAGCATTCATAGTATGAGCCACAATATATTAGTTTCAAATGTTTTTCTCTCTATAAATGAGAATAGTATGCAAAAAATTACAAAAATTACACACAGGCATTCACTTCAGAGTTAGAACTATCTGGTTACAGCTATAAACATATCACTTCTTAGACCAATAACTGAACAACACATTAATTTGAGCTTTATTCTTGGAGTATTTTACACTTCAAGTGTATTATATGCTTTTGATCATACATTGTGCACCATGCACTCTTTGTAATTATGGCAACCTGACTAGTTGCTAAGTTTGAAATAGGTATCTGCCACTAGAAAGCTGCAAAAAGGAATTAATTAATGCATTTCATTATGTAAGACAGCATTGTCAAAGTCACCATTTTATGTCAAAAGTTCTGCAGTACTCTAAAGTGCCTACCCTTAAAAATATATAATTCTTAATATTGCAGTTACATTGACAAAGTTTTGCTTCAGATTTGTTTCCAAAGTCATGTCCCATGTCCAAATCTTATTATAAAAGATGATACCTTCCTGCAAAGGTGACTATAAATAGAGGCTAATATGCTCTGAAAACAAGTCAGCACAAGGAAGAGTGAGTTTGGAGCACAGGTTAGGTGTTCAGGGATTGGGAATGTAAAATTGCCCTTCTGTCTGAATATGCAGTAGCAGAGAAGTTCTCAGATAGGATAGATGTTGCATAAACCATGAAGTATTTGGGTACTAGCTCAGGGAAATAGCTTTGTAGAAGAAAGTTTTTGGGATAAGGTTACATCTAGTCCAATTATGGAGTAGATATCTATCCTCCACCTTAGATGTTCTCTTACGTACCCTAGCTGCCTTATTGGTAGGTATCACATTGTATATGAAAATAGATAGATGCTGATATGTACTACACTTGACTAAATTTCCTTAGTGAAGTCCTTGACCCATATGGGTTTTTCGTGGTTGGCTTGTGCTTGAACTCCTTGGATTTGAGACTCCTTTTCAAACCAAGCAATCTGGTCATCTTTGGTTCAGTGTCTGGTACGGCAGGTACTGGCATTATTTGGGATACCCAGAACTGCTGCAAATAAGTGATTAATTCCCAAGCTGAGGGATCCATTGTCAAATTCCTTCTAGCTGATTCAAAACAAGGAGCCAAATCAGAGCTGCTGAAAGAGAGACTGCCTTATTTTTCCTGCTGTATCTCAAGCTCTTCATTGGACTAGAGAAGAACACCCAAGCTCTGGATGCAGCTTTCTGAATACAGTTTTTAAGTCCAGACAAAGAACATGGTTTTTCTGTTTTCCAGCAGCTAGACTGAAGTACAAGCTCCTCTGAAGACAAATGGAGTGTCAGCAGTTGACTGCAGAGAAGATGAAGGATTCCAAAAGCTGTAAATATTGCAGGCAACTATCCAGAGTTTATTTAATATCCTTAACTCCTTTCATCACTTTAGCCCTTTCAATTGGTATATAAGTTGTTTAGCTGAATATATTCACATAAATAAGATACAATAACTTCTACCATACTCCAGTATAGACTGGATTATGTCTATATGTGTTACCTGTCCTCCTCCTCCTGTTTCTATAAAAATGTCTCTCAGTCTTTCCTATTATCTATTTTCATCATTATATTCAAGTCTTTTTTAAGCTACAGTGAATGAGAATTGAAGATAAAATGTTTGTTTATAGATAACATTTTAAAACAGCTGCAATTTCAGGACTGGACCAATCTTTGCATTAGATGTGGGAAAGTTGTGATGTAGCTGCTATAATAAAGGTCAGAGCAAAGGGGGAAAAATCCTATTAGAGACAAGCAGTAGCAGGAAGTAAAAGAAGAACCTGTCGAGGGGAAAAAAGAAAAAAAAAAGCGTAGAACAGAAGTTCAAAAGAGACAAAGGGAAGGATCATGGCCCTTTTGGTGAGTAAATACTTTTAGACAGGTATTGATCGAGTGGTGGGGAGCTGCATACACTCACCATTGTGAAACAGCACTTATTGGGGGATGATACACATAGGCACAAGGTTACAGGTAGTGAAGAGAAACAAAGCATTTGTCCATGGCACATGAAAGCATGCTGAAAAATGAAATTTCTCTACTTTTAATACTCAAGTCAAAGAATCAATATACTGATTCATACAGGAAGGTCTTCTTAATGGTTTGGAACAGAAAACATAACCTCCTGAAGTCAGCATCAACTTGTGCCACTAGTTTAACTGGAGCCATGGCCTCATCTCAGGCTTTATTGTTATGAACAGCAACCTGGTGCTGACTACCAAATAAAACATGGCAGGAAGAAATACTTCATAAAATTTCCTATCTCCTTGTTCTCACTGTACTGTAGCCAGTCCTGGAATCGAACTGTACAGTACCTGCTATTTTCTACCAACTGGACTAGTTAAACTGGATTCCTTTTTTTCTTAAGGTCATTTGACTACAGGAAGAAATTGAATATGCATAAATGTAAGTGGTTGAGTCATCCTGTTTTCCAAGAGAAAATAATGCACTGAATCTTGTCATTTATTCCCCCAACTGTTTTATTATTCCTTACCTGTTGAGAGAAAAGTGATTAAGTAGTGAGCATTCAATTTAGCAGGGATGCTACAAGAAGAAGCATGGATGTGGAACAGCATTGGCTCTGCGATAAAGTAATGAAACAGAGGGGATGTGCAACAGAGATTAAGTGACAGGAAATAGTCGGTACTGCACAGCAGCCCTCGTTCTACTTTCCTTAATTGGCGCAGGTCTGGGCTAACTCCAAAGACCTCCATCAAATTATGCTGATTTCATACAGGTGTAAGTGAAGTCAAAACTTAGGCAGATTCTTTATGGTCTCACCTTACCTGTGTATTGCCTCATTCCCACAATAAAACAACTGTAAGAAGCATTCAGCATTTCAGCAAAAATACTGAGAGAAGCTGCAGCAGCAGGGAGAAGTAATTCTTTTGTAAGTCACCAAATATCTTCAGAGTCTTTCAAATGAGGAGGCCATAAAATTAAATTTCATTCTTCTTAATACTATTTTTTTTTCAACTAGATGCTTCCAATAATTCTTGCTAATTCACATAGCCTTGAAACCCCCCAGATGTCACAGATTTCAATATAATGAATAGAGTCACAGAATCACAGAATCTATAAGGTTGGAAGGGACCTCTAGAGATCATCTAGTCCAACCTTCCCGCTCCAGCGGG
>JAUBOD010001108.1:1117880-1141697 GCA_032353885.1 Nothura maculosa | reverse complement strand
AGGGAGGTTGTGGAGTCTCCTTCTCTGGAGGTCTCCAAACCCGCCTAGATGCCGCCCTGTGCCACCTGCTCTAGGTGCCTGCTGGAGCGGGAAGGTTGGACCAGATGATCTTCAGCGGTTCCTTCCAGTCTTGAAGATTCTGTGATTCTATAGTCAACCTTCACTAGATGGAGAGAGCAAACTTGATGTGTAAGTAAAAAGACCATCTAGAGCATCCTCTTCTAAGCTAAGTAAAAGAACAAAAAAGAAAAAAAAAAAAAAAAAACAAAGAAACAACACCATTCAATCTTTTCTCAAAAAACTAGCCTTAGATTTTAAAAGAAAATTGTTTATTTAGTCCTATAGTCCTTTGTAACATTGTGGTGTTATTAAAATATGCAGCTAGAATTTAGATCATTCTGGATCTTTTACTTTGATGCTATTAAAATATTTTGAATAGAAATTTTCACTTATCCCCTTCTATCCCAATTACTGCAGATTTTCCACTAGACTAAATTGAATGTTCTGATCAAATGTAGAGAAATGTGAATAAGAATTTTCTATACAAACATTAATGCATTTGGAATGAACCAATGAAATGTTTTTAGAACAGATTTCTAGATGCTTTTTAATTCTTTTGCTTCATAAAAATATATTCAGACTTTCTTTTCCTGACAAATGCAAATCAAAGATTAAATTATTACATTTCAATATAATCATCCTATTCCAGCAAAGGGTTGAGGAATGAAGAACAGGGAGGAGTTGTTTGTTTTACCAGAGAAACCAAGAGCTTTTTTGTGTGTATGTTTAATGAGTGAATCAGCCTACTTTAGCACACAATTGCTTAGATCGATAATTATTCAAGAAACAATACTGCCATGGGAAAATCCATAGTAATAAAAGAGAAATCTTGATGGGCTGAATAACCTTCTCGGGCAAATATTTATCTCCAAATGAAATGTTTTTTTTTTTTCCGTAAAGGTTTTATTCTTTAGAAAAGGCATTATTGGATAGTTAAAAAATAATCAGAATGTTAATGTTTAGAGTCTAGAGTTCAGGGTGGCAGTGAAATAAAGCATTAATGGATGATATTCTCAGATGTATTGCTAGGAAGATTGTTAGGTTTAAGTATAAAGTCAAAGTGGCAATATGAGCTGAATCTGTGCATCTGCACTCTAGTGACAACTGTTACCATTACCAATATGAACAGATAGCAGGTTCTAATTAAAGTTACAAGCCAGAGGGAATAGGCATTAAGAAAGAAAAGAATAATTCCATGAATAAATTGTGCTTGATTTACTAGTTCACAAAAAAAAATATGGTAAAAATTAGTATCCGAAATTAAGTATAGCATCTATCAAATCACAGAACAATAATCAAGTCGACCTAATTAGAGCACTTATAACTATAAGTAGTGTGTAGCATGTTCTTATCTTGATGTGGGGAGACCAAGTGGTCCCTAAAGTGTCAGCTAATCTCCAACATAGTTTTGCAGAGACCTGCAAGGAAGAAAGTCCCTGCATTATCACCTGTTTGCTGGTGATATTGGGATGCCGAGAGCCAGCACTTGCACTCGGGACAGCCTCTGCACCAGGAGTCATTTTGGTTTCCATGAATAAGGAAAGCGGATTGATCGCCTTTCAAAGAAATACGCACATGGAGCTCTGGAAAAAGATGCCTGTGGCTGTGTAGGGAATGTCTGTCCTGAGGTCAATGCCCAGGCCCCTTGCACTCACCAGCTAGTTCATTCACAGTAAGGTCGCATGAGCGGGAGTGTTTTGGGTTGTTCTAATTAGCTGTATTTTGGTTAAATCTAGTTAGGAAAATTTCAAGCCTTATGTTTTTAATGAAATACAGCCAAACTGCTTTCTAAAAGCATATTGTGACTGGGCTATTAGATTAATTATTTAGGTTGTAAATATGTGCTAACACATTTGCAGAGCTAGAAAAGTTTCACTAAACTGAAGGATTTTGTCAAATTGCTCAGAAAGATAGGCTGCAGTAAGGCTTTTTTGTATATATCCTGCAGGGACTGCAGTAAGCAGTGCTGGAAGGGAGGCAAGGTGGAAGATAAAATTAATTCTGTACTGCATTTAATTTGTACCATTTCTTCATTTTTCTCTCCACCTCCATGGCTATGTACTCTCTTGCACTCTCATTTTTTTAAGGAGAAACACAGAAAAGAGCTCAGGCTCTGCAGGCACTGTTTAGCATGCTAGAAACCTTCACTCTTCCTTATGGCCCTGAGCCATGGCCCCAGCCCAGGCATTGAAGCCATGAGGAGGCTGCTTGTGAAGGACTCAGAGCACCAGTGCCATGCAAGCCCTCGGTGTCCCAGGAAGGAGGGTGCTGAGCACCCACATTGCTCTTTGCAGAGGAATTTCATGTGTGTGTGTGGGCAGGTAGTCCCAAGGCCCGCAGTGATCCCCTGAGCCCAGGCAGTAAATGCTACAAGCGGCAGTACGGCCTGGTTGCCATTTTGCTTAGGGAGCAGGGAGTTGTGGGCATAAGGGCTGCCCAGGAGCACATGGATTCCTGGCCACCTCGGCATGTTCTGCCGTGTGCCATGAGGATAGTCGTTTCGGGCTGTGACGCCCATCTTCTCCTGCGTCCCGAGCACCTATGTGTGCCTGGGCATGATGCCCCATGTGCCAGTGTGCCACACACCTGGGAGGTTTAATTTTCAACACCCAAGTGCTTTCCTGGGTCTGGCATTGAGCAGCTCGCTAGTAAGAGAAGTCTGCGTGGAGGAAGCATTGCTGGAAGAGATGAAGGTGCTCAGGGCAAGAGAGTTCTGCCGCATTAATATCCTAAAATTTAGTCTCTGTGCAGCTGTGTGGAGTAGGAAGAGACGATGTAAATTATTTGGATTTTTTTTTTAAAAAAAAGGGGAGGGAAAAACCCCCACTAAATCCTTGCAAAAATATCCCCACGAAGATGGCATTAGAGAATGCCAGTATGCAGGAAGTGAGCACTAAGTAGTCATGTATTATAAACTGAGAGACAGAGCAGGATTAAGTGTTTTTTGTTTTTTGTTTTTTTTTTATAGTGGCAGAAGGTTAACAGTGCAGTGCCCTAACACACTGTGTTAAAACTGGTGTTATATGAGGAAGGGGATGAGCAGGCTAGCTGAAAGGTGCCAACATTCATTGTTAATGGAGAATTATTCCAGTTAATCAGAACTAGGGAAGATTGTGAATGATCTGGGTTAAAAAAAATGAATAACTACACAAAGCCAAATGAAATGCAACACTGAGAAACAGCACTGGGTGGGATATAGAGCAGATGCGTAATTGGAAGTACTCATGGACTTTGTTGGGTTCACAGTTATCCATGACTATTTAGGTCATCAGTTGCTATGATCAGCTGCATGGAAACGTGTGAGGGACAAGGTATGAAAACACCAGACAATATGAGCCTGTGTTTTTTTTTAAAAAAAGAAAGAAAGAAAAAAGGAAAAGAAAAAGACAATACAGTTCCACCTATGGCTCAGTTGTACGGGCGTTCACTCATAATTTTGGACTTGTCCTTGTTCTTAAAGCTTTTTGGAAAAAAGTAATCCTGCAGCCTAGCAACTAAATGGTTAGAGACATGGAGGAGTTTGAAAAAGATTTGTTTAGAAAGGAGTCAAGTAATAGGAGGTAAACTAGAAGTAGTTAAAACAATGGGTGGTAAAAAGAATATGAGCAAATCAATTTCTATTTATCTTGCTAATGCAAAAAAGAGTGCAAAGTGGTCTATTTAAAGTGAATGAAAATGAATTATTTTCATAGAAACCATGTTAACCTTTGGGGCTTGTTCTCCTAAGTAATCACCAAAGCTGAGAGTTGAGCAGTGTTAAGCTATTTTAAATCTATTCTTCCGCTACAAGAGAATGAAACGGGCATTTTAGCCTTTTTGCATTGCTCAGTCAGAAACCAGCTTTTCCTTTAAAAATGCCTGCACAGATACTAAGGTGGCTGTGGATGTGACCTGTTAATGTGGGAAGAGATTTCTGTGCTCGGCTTGGCTTCAGTTGGACATTAAACGTGTTTGCAGTGCAGCATCAGCACTGGGGCCAGGGCCGCTACCCCAGCGCACAGGAAGAGCAGTGCACCGAAGGATGAAACAAGTACAAAGCCTTTAGAAGGCTTGGCTTGATAAGTCCACCTATTTCAAATTTTATTTCTGAAACTGTGATTTCCTCTAGCCTGGGAGCTGGTGCTGACGACTTTAGCAGCTGGTGTGTTATGTGAAATAGGGCTTTAAAATCTCCTGGCCAGTGGGCTGGGGCAGGTTTGATTTTTCCCGCGTGGTCGTGGCTGCTCCGGCTGCAGCGTGGTGTGAGCTGTTTCACATGCCAGAGACTTTGATGGGGAGAGGTTGAGATTAATGATGACATAATACAGTAAGAAGAGATATTAATGCTCTTAGGCATGAATTAATGAAATACCATTGAGAATTTATCCTGCGTGAATAAAGGGATTTGGATGTTCTCGTTCTGAAAGCCACATAAAGTATTTTACTGGGGAAAAAAATCACTCTGTGGAGATGGACAGGGTCCTAATGAACCTATACTCCAGATTCTTGTTGGAGCTGGATGGTTGAACAGGTTTGCTTAATTGAATTACTACTAATTGCCTAAATGTTTATGTAAACAGGAGGCATAAATCTCTTGCTCTGGGGTTGTAGAGGAAGGAGGCCTTTCCTCTTTCTAGTACAGACACAGAGTCCAACCTGTGTGATTGGGTTCTGGACACAGATGCAGGATGACAGCAGCATCCAGTTTAAATGATGCTCACTGGACTGGCAGCAATGCCCTTCATACTGCTTGTGTGGGGGTGACTGCCAATATCTATTTAAAAAAAAAATGTGGTTTGATCCACCATGATCTTGTGGGGGTGAGTGTTGCCATAGGGCAATAGTAGAGTTGGAACTGGAGAACCTTATTGCAGGGTCCCATTTCTTTTCACCCTCCAGTACGCCTGAGATTTAGCTATTGAAAGCTCCAGTGAAATGTTTATATCCGTATATGTCTGTGTCTACCTATGGCTTCTCTTGTTTGAGAACGTAATTTTCTCCTGGGATAAAACTTTACACTAGCACATGATGCAACTTCATCAGTTTTGAGGCAAACTGGGATGAAAACAATCCACAGGGAGTTGTCCCTTTTGTCTTTGTTAGGCTAACATCTGTCAGAAAGAAAAGTGCCTTTAAAATCAGGGCATAAAATATGACGCATATTTTATCCATAACTTATGTCAATTTGAAACACCTTTTATTACCTACATAAGTGATTATATGTAAACTTTATTAATAATTTCATTTCCAATTTAAAAGCAAAGGTGCACTGTAGAATTCACAGATAAAGGTTAATTTAACTATAAAGGTATTACCAGTGTTGCATCTCTTCATGTTATGGTTCACTTATGTAGAATTGAGATGTATCTTATATTAAACAATGCATAGCACCATTATACAACAGTTCACTAAATGCACATCCCATTTAATCTTTTGTAGGAATTAATATAACTGGACTGAAGTTACAAGGAAGAATTGAAGTGAGCCAGGAAGGTTCACACTAACAGGAGATATTACTAGCCATAAGAAAATTACAGCTCATCTGAAAGACAGTGCCTAAAATAGCAGAGTATCCTTGGCACCACCAGAGGAACTGGTTAACTGATGACCCTGAAGAAACACTTGTTTCCATTAATTCTGCTGTCATTATTCCGCTAGCCTCGAACTCTTCCTCTGAATTCTTCTGTCCTTCTGATCCCGAGACATGATGGCAGGAACGTGGGAGAAAACATAAAGAAATTACAATAAACTTTCACCTATATAATTGTATTGTAACCTACTTCACTGAGAAGTTACATCAACAGAAATTTGGCAAGGTATTGGCCAAAGTATTGCTGCTAGCTAAACACAGGACACTCACTAGTATAGCTTAAAAAAGAAAAAAATAAAAAAATAAAAAAAGAGGCTCACTAAAAAGCAACAGCTACATTACAAAGAAGCTAACAAAAGAATTCCCTTATGATACTTAGGTTCATCTGCTTCATCTTAGGTTCATCAGCTACATGTTCTACCTTTATGATTAGTTACATTTGCAACTGAATATATATTTAAGGTCACAACACTACAAACCTTTTTCCAGCATGTAGTTTCACCACCTTAAGTTAGACAGCTCGTGACACAAAGGAGCACTTGCTCGAATTAGGGTTGAAGATTCTGCTGAAAGTCAGTGACTTTAAGTAGGTCATGTGTACTGTAATGACTTGTGCACCCCGATTTTGAGTCCCTAAGATGTAATTTCCTAGGTAGAAGGCAGCAAGTCTGTTTTTAATTGCCAGACAGATCAAGGGAATCTTTTTGTTCCAAACAATCGGCTGTAAATCCTGAATCAGAACAAATTCATATTTCGTACAGAATTCAGATCCTAAAGTATCTCTATTGAAGTAAACAGCCTCTGATTAAATTCCAGTGTTCCAAGGACCCTTCTGTAAACATAATAACCTTTGGTGTTAAGGAGCTTATTGGCAAAGGTTATTTATCAGTAGGGCCCTGTGGTGAAAATGCCTTGTCTTCAAGAATAGCTCCAGGGCTACAAAGCATCCCAGGTACATGCACCATACAGTGGTTATTTGCACCTTGGGTTACAGCCGAATTCCTCCCACTCCTCTTCACTTTTACAGAATTTGCATGATGTCAATATTAGGAAATCTTGCTCAAAATATTTTTCTGAATTCTGATTTTTTTTCCAAAATGCCAATCTGTTCAAATAATGAGAACTTAGGAAGAATCTTTGATTTTCTTATCAGTTACAGTTAAATTAGAACTGTATCTTATCAGTATCTCAGTTACATTAGAAGATAAGGGAGTTTATATATTCAAATTGATTTCCTCTCTTGTCATACAAATAGTCACGGTGGCCACCCATTTCACATGGCCTCTGTGATGACTGAACATTTAACTTGATAGCTACTTGGACAAGCATGATTTTGGAAGTTGAGCAACTGAAGTCTTTGGCATTGCATTTGACAGGCCCTGGTTGAGAGGAACAAAAGACAAATGGGAATCGGGGCAACGAAGACATCAGAATCCCAAATTTACCACCGATTTGTTTATCACAAGTGCGTGGGCATCAGCTGTCTTCTATAATTGTCTAGTCTGTTCGAAATGGGGACCACCCTGTTTATATCTCTATCTAAAAATCCTGTTGTGACAGAGTATTTGTATAGCACAGTGCAAATAAAGTGCTATCCAAATGCTGCTTATTCATCTTTTCCCCACTGCAAGAATATATCTTCATCACTAATAATTAACTGCTAATTACTGTTGCTGAGAATATGATGGCGGTGCTTACCACCTCACTTTTTTCATTTCAATACAAATGCTTACGTAAAAGTTATGTAAATAGATGAAATTACAGTACATTTTCCTAATGGCCCTGCTACATCTGAGCTTGATCCTGTTCAATTGTGACTACGAATTGAATAGCAATGATGACCTCTATTCAGTAGAACTACATACACAGTTTCTATTGTATTCTCAACACTTAAACCATGAAATGTAAGGAAGCCATTCTAAGCAGAATACAGTTGGGTCAAAGGACTACTGATGCCAATTATGCTTTGTACATAATAATGCACATTTTGCCTATTTGGAAAAAAATTCACATTTATTTACTGTCAAACAGGTGTTAAACTTTACACTGGATATTAGTGATGGGCTCATTATTAACAGGTTTACACAAAGGGATGAAAAAAAGCAGAATTTTGTTGAAACAATTTACATTTCATTATTTTTTGTCATAAAATAAATTAATTACTAAATATAGGCAGAAGGAATATGGAAGAGTAATAGTTATGTTTTATTTATTTTTTTAAGGACAGGCACCTTTTATTCACGAGAAAGCTTGTGAGAAGTGTCCAGTGTCCCCTTTACCCCTTTCCACCCAACCCTGACTAAAGATTGAACAGGGAATTGAGTTACAATCTTTGTTAGCTATACCAAATTTGTGCAAGGCTTGGCATAATTGGCTTCTAAAACAAATTTCTCCCCAAATTATATTTTTGGCAATAAAAATTCAAAATGTAAGAATAAAAACTAACTTGTCAAAGCAGAACACTGTTTACAGTGAAAAATAAGTGAAAACGGGTAGATTTTGCATTTTAAACATACTACTGTACTATGAACAGAGTGTAAGAAAAAACAGCTTATAACATATGTGCAACCAAGAGCTTTTCACAATATTTTCTTCAAACTCTTTAAAATTATTTTTTCATGACAATTACATTTCAGTTGGACACAAATGTATTTATTTTACCCTAGCAATAGAACAAAATATAATTTCTTTAGCCATTTTTTTCATGAGAACGGTTCATTGTACAGTTGAGGAAATATATGAAATAAGGCCTGTGGCTTGATTGCTAGTGGTTAGACATGTATTCAATCTTTGCCTTAATGGAAAAGATTTGCAGTGAACTGCAAACTGATGCAGAATCTCTCCTGCTTTTGCAAGTCTTGTCAGGAATAGTAAGGTACAGTAAATTTGTCCCACAGGATTTTAGAGCCTACACCTTGTATATAATACAATGTAGGCCTAGAAAAAAAAATGGTGCAGCCATATTTACAAATTTAGTTCACAAACTGCTGCAGTAAAATGGCTGGAACGTGTTTATTTTTCTTTTTTTCTTTTTTTTTTCACAATTTTGTTAAATTCAGCAGCAGAAGATATCTTAAAATACCTTGTTGGTATTTTCTTTCTTTGTAACAAATAATTCATTTTAGTATACTCTGTGTATATACAAAGTTTTTGTTTTATAAAAATTCACAGAACTGCAAGGTCCAGTCACCCCTGTCACACTGGAGAACCACAGGGTCAACAGAATTGTCTCTTCAAGCAGATATGAGGGAGCCTGTACGGGGCCAATTAAGTCTCTTTAATACTTGTACGTGGCCTTTAATATTTCTTTGCTACACTATTAAAGGCTTGTCACTAGTTGCATTTGTCCTTCTCTAACATCCCCTTCTGGAATACATCCTTCCTTGTTAATGGGAATTATATAGCCGTCGCTATTACCCCTGCTGATTTGATAGTACATCTGAAGCTGATGGCCAGCTCCGAGATTTGGCATGCTCTTGTAGTAAATGTCCTCGTTTTCACTTCTCCTGGAGGGAGAGAGGTCTTCTTCGACGTCAGGGCTGCTCTCTGGGAAAGGAGAGTCTCTGAGGTTGGGCATGCTCGTGTAAAGGGAGTCTCTGTTGGGGGACTGGAGGTGGTCGTCAGCCTCGGCCGTCAGCTGGGAGACGTAGCTGTCGGTTCCTTCGGTCTTCACTTTCTTCTGGGGCTGGTACAGAAGGGAGTGAGTCCGCTGCGGAATGAGGGGGGCCTCCAGCTCCTTGTGGTGGAGCTCCAGTCCGGGGGTGTCGCTGTGCATCAAAGATGACGCATCCGCCACAATGGCATCATCTTCGCTACTGCTCCCGCCGATCACAGCTTTGGCTGGCAGTGCGCGGTCCAGGTTGTGGTTCTTGCTGCTGCCCCGCAGGTTGTTGTGCACTAACTCTGAAATGATCATTTTCTCAAAAGCAGTATCATTCAGGCTTAGTCCACAGTCTACGACTTGCACACTGTCATTATAGTCTCCATTGCGCAATGAGTAGCTGTTGTTGAAATTACCATTTAGCGGTAGAGTATCCATGGCACTTGTATCCCTGGCATTGTTCAGTGAATGTCCTGAAACAGAAAAGGACAGTTCCGGTTATCGCCTCATGTGTTTTTTAGCCCTAATTTACTTTTTTTTCTCTTAATAAAATTCTTTAATGTAGTTCAGGACAAAGTTGTACTTGGAAGTAAGACTCGAGGTAAGTTAGGTCATTGCACATTCCCAAATGTAAACAGTTGCACACCTTATAGGAAAGATGTATTTACAAAAATAGTAACATGTATTTCCTGTGGGGAATAGTGACATTTTGATTTCTTAATTTAGTGTCAAATCTGTAGCTCTTCCACAAGGAACTATTCACTCCATGCCCTTGCATATGTAATGCAAAGCAATTCATTTGGAAACATCTACATTTTGAAGTACAACACCATGATTTAGAAAAATAAAATTAACAGAATTTGTCCTAAACAACACTAAATTAAAAGGGAATTAGATCACAGACATAACTGAAGGTAAATGTACAACATAAACCCACGTAACTGGCAGGCAACTACTTAACAACATTTCTAAAATTGTTTCCTTTTTTTTTGAGATGAAGTAAAGAAAAGAATGAAAAAAATGGATAAATACAAAGAATTTATGTTAAACAAGGACAGCCATCTTTCACACTACAGGGACCAGGGCCCACAAGCACCATCCAACAACACGATAGACAGCAGGTGGAATGACTCACTTTGGACAACTCACATCATGTCTGTCTGCTCAGGCTATCTGGCCTAAGAGTAGCTGATATATAAAAGAAAGTAAAATGATTTATTGTAACATGATGAAGAATTACTGAGCTTCTCAGCAACTTAGTCAGAGCAAGGGTTCAGCAAATTAGATTACTAAGCAATAACAGCTTTTCTTTTCCCACTTAATGTAATTTTTTTGCACTAATATTCTGTCTGCCAACAACGGCCCCAGGCTTCTAAAGGTCAAAGTTTGCCTGCAGTCTGCATCAGTCACAGTGACAGCGCTGAATGAACCAGAATAGTTAATTAAGAGTTCGGCCCACGGTTACCATGGGCATGGAAGTCAAATGCAGAAATGTTAGGAATTTCTGTAAGTATGGGTCAGAGAAATTAAACCAAAGAATAAATATTAGTTGTGGAATGGGAAGAGGAAATCAGCCATGGCTGATATCTTATAGCTGCTGGAGGAATGACAGATTGGGTAAGTCTGCTGGAAACATGAAAAGAAGTTCTGGGGGAGGGAGAGGAATGAAGTCTTATGATGATTAAAGGTCTTTATGTTTTGGGGTTTGGCTTTTTTCAGTAACACAATAAAGGAATGTTTTCTCTAGAGACACAAAGACATGTAAACTATGACATCACAGCGCTTCCCAAGCAAAGAAAAAAAAAAGAAAAAAAAACTCTGAAAGAAAGCAAACAGCCTGGACCATGGAGAGTTAGATTGTTAAAGCAATCCTAGAAAATCACTGTATCTATAGATATGTCTGGAAGCAAAGAAAGAATGGAGTGATGATACTGAAATGAGACTGACCACTGTGAGGCTGCTGCATTATATGCAAGGCTTGGAGGAGTATAAGAAAAAAACACTGTTTTGAAAAAGATTATACGTTTTCCTGTTTTAGATTTGTTTCATAATTAAGGCTGCAGCTTATCCTAGAAAATTCAATCTTCTTCAGAACATATTGTTTTCAATTAAAAAGTATTTGCATTTTATCATGAAACAATTTTTGTCTTTGACTTTTAAAACACAGAAGAGTAATTTCTAAATAGATCCTGTTTGAGTAATTTGCAAGTCACTTCATATTTGTGTTACTGTAACTCTTCTCCATGTGTACTGATTTAAACCATGATGAGGGTTGTATGAAAGGTCTCTTTAAGCTTTGATTAAACAACTTTAAAGTTCTGCAATTTCATATATGTTCCAAGATTTTTCTTGCAATGGATTTAGCTGTGCAGAACATATGGCATTTATAAAAGTAGACAACACATGGACCACATGCTGGCATTCATTTCCCTCATGAAAGTGATTTAATTCTATAATTTTCCTTCTTTTTACTTCTGCTAAACAGATACAAAACATATCTGATAAACCAAAATGAGTTTTCTATGATATACTGCAGAGTTAAGCACGCTAGAATATATTTAAATTGGTTTGATGAGGCAAATTTTGTTGCCCATGATCAGGTAATTCATTTGAAATCTTTCCATAGCCTGTAGCAAGATTACTGTGGGAATGTAAAAAAATAAGTAAATTGTTAAGCATTTCTGCTTGACACTGCTTTGGTTTGAAACAGCAAATTATTTCAGCATTGCATAACTTCTGTTACCAATAGGATTTGCTACAGACCTCATGTTGTTTTCCAAAAAGCAGTATGAAAGTACTTTTTGAATGTGGAAACATTTCATTTGCAAATTGTGAACCACTTGCCCGCTGAGTCTACTTCATGACCGCTAGTTATGTTTTAATTGTGCCCATTAAAAATCATGCTGAAAAAATTTACATTTGATAGGCAAAGTTAAGTTTTACTCCCATACTTGTCTCTCTGTAGGTTGCTAGAGGAAAGCATAAGGAAAGTAAGAAAACAGAGAATGAAAATAGAAACTACAGTTCAGTTAAAAAGGAAACTTGAAATAAAAACTGGAAGCAAGGGTTTATGAGCTCTTAATCAAAGATTTAACATGGCTTCAGTTATCCTACAAGTAATCATCAAACTGTAACTACTAGATATTTCCTGATGATTGCTCTGTAGTTAAAAAAGCAACTAGATAATGTAACAGCAAAATGTTAGGTAAGCGATGACACCCTTTATTCCTGCAGAACTAGACTGTTCTAAGTGCTCATCTCTAGATTTTCCTAAAGGAAATGATCTACCATAAAGCTGCACTATACTATAGTTTAGACCTATTTGACGCTGGATACAATTTTCTACACTGCAGTATCCAAAGGTGTCAAGATGCCTTGCGCTGTTTTATTATCTAATCCGCTCCGTAAGCAGGTTTTTCTCAGCAAGAAACCTTATATTGCATAGACATGATACCTCTAAGTGATATATATCTCGAAGATGGGCTCTCAGACCATGGGGTGTCAGTCCTGTAATAGTATATTAAGATTTATGCCACCTGTGTTAAAAACATGGATAATTATTGGTAAATACTGTTAGGGCAAAGGCATTACTATAATATAGTGCAGTTTTACAAGCTCACATTGGCAACACTGTATTTCTTGAACTGACCGAAATTCAGAATGTAAGGCTAGGATATTGCAACTTGAGTTTCTATCTAGGGAAAGGAAGGGATTTGGAACGAGCCAAGAAAAGCAGTTTTATTCAGGAACTATAAGCACACCTGGTGAGTTAAACACAGGAGCTGAAGGGGCATTACATACAACTGTTTCAGCGAGCAATGTGTTATAGGGGTTGTTAGTGCCGTGTGGTCGAAGAAGAGGGTTTGTTAGTAGGTAATTGCCAGTCATTCCTAAAGCAAAAGAAATAGAAAAAAAAAGTCAGTTCTTTTATTTTATTCTGACGGTTTCAATAAAGAATATTTATATTCATCATGAATCATGTAGAACTTGTGAAATGTAATTCAGCTGAAAATTTCTGAATGTATTTGAGCTATGTATTTGAGATGGGAGTAGGAAAATAGAGTTAAATTTCAGTAATTCACAGGTGCTGTCCAAATCCCCAAAGTAAACATCTGTTAAGACTGACATTTACTAACGTATACAAATTCACTGTTACAGAAGAATAGCAATTAAATATGTAGAAATCAAGGTGCTACAGCAAGCTATTCAAACTTAAAAATTATAGTATGGTACACTTCTGTCCAGCATTGAGAGAGCTGAATTTCATAAATTTAAGGGTATTGAAAATTCCTTTATGAAAGGATCAGAGTTGTTATTCACTTTATTAAAAACACATAGAGAGTGGAAGGAAATCGCTGTTTTCAGACAGTGATGACAAACTGGAAGAAGCATATCTTAGTATATGCAAAAGTATGCATGCTGGGGGGAAAGCAAAATATTTGCTCTAAGAAATCAGAGTGTTCCTGTTTTCTCTCGGGACATTCATGCCACAAATCTCTGCCAGATTTTAAGAAAGAATTCCTTGAATGACAAATTTTCTAACAATCACTTTACAAACACTGTAAGATGATGCAAAATACTACACGAATGAACAGATTTTTAAAAACAATTTTACATATTAGTGCAGTATTCACATGTCAAATTATTGAAAATCAACATATTTGGGGAAATTGTTAAAAATCAGTTAATCTGTGATATCTAGTTACTAAAGAAAAATGAGCTGAAATAAGAACACAAAAATCATACAAAACATGGCACTTTGAAACATACTTTAAGCATTTCTAAAGTAAACCTCTATTCCCTTCTATTGCACTGCAAAGGAGCACATCAGGATTAGTGCATCACGAGCCCGAGGACAACTAAAAAGCCAGCTGTATTTCTGTACTACAGTTACATTCATAAGGATTATGAAGCAATGGCAAAAGTAATATATTTTCTAAATATTAATCCCTTTGTACTACCACAGATATTTGGAAGTGGCAAATAGAATAAAATTCTGAAATTCAGAGAATTATTTTATTGCCTGATTATGCTAATCTTATTTGAAAGTTTAATTCAGTCAACACCTAAAAGGCTTTATCATGGCCTTTTCCAGTTACAATTTACTTATTACTAGAAATATTGAAATATATGTTGCTTCTTTTTGTGTGCTATGCTCAAGTTTTGTTTGAATTATTACATTTAATTTATGAGAGATTTTTTTTAGCATACCCAATACTTTTTGCCATCTCTAAAAGCTTGAATTTTATGTTAAAGGGAAAATTTCATTTTAGCTGTTAACTGCTAAATTACTCTCAGAGGTATGTTTCACTGAGATAGTGATAATATTATAATTGAATAATAACACTACTAATTTTTCCAGTAGAACATCTGCAATGACTTGGGACTAAAGCTCTGAAGCAGAAAGAAGCTCTGTCCCACATACATTAAAGCAGGAATTCTGAGATTTCAATCTCAGATTTTTTTTTATGGCTTACTCAGGGGGTTATTGGCACTGGAAGGAAAGGTACTTCTTGTTTGGGCATTAACAAAAAATACATTTTGTACTTAAGAGAAGGTAGCTGATTTTGATTCTGTCAGAGGATCATAAAAGATTGAGATGGGACAGCAGTGGGCATACAGGTCGCATTCACTTTTTATGTGCCAAATGGCAAAAGCAGAACCTTGGTTACTGAATTCTTTTCTTTTGCAAAATACTACACTTTATACTGTTGTAATAAATGTGAGTCAAATACATGTCCTTACTACTGAATCCTGAAGCAACAAAGAAGGGAAGTTTGCCAGTTATGCTTCATGACCCTTTTACTGCACTGAAAGTGGTGAATTTGCTGCTGGAAACTTTTTCTGTTGAGCAGGAATTGCCTGGAATGAGATCAGGCCGATGTATTCTTCTGAGGGACGTGGGTGTGCGCTTGGCTCACACACTGCACTCCTCCCTCCATGACTAGCTCAAAACGCCTTAACAAATAGAGGGAAGGGAGGAAATAAAGGGACATTCGGTCTCAGTTAATACCCTTCTCTTCTAACTGGACATGAGAATGAGGTCAGGGATTTCAGAAGTGCATTTGAGCTAGGAAAATTTGGAGTTTTGGCTTTGCTGGCCCTGATAAATCTGAATTCTATCCCATGTGACAGAAATGATGCTGTTTGTAATAAAAAGATAAATGCTTTACAGACATCTTTTGCATAGAAATGATATCAATTAGATTTCACTGGGAAAATTTCTGCACCTAGGAATCATGCTCAAATATGCATTAAAATGTTACTGCATTCATATTTCAGATTTAACCTATAAAGGTTAGGAAAGATTTAAAATTCCGATCTTGCTTTTAAGTTAAATTATTGATGAAGCTTATTTAAATACATTCCCACGAATGGAGAAATTCAGCTTATAGCAGGGGGCCAGCTGAGGGAGCAAGGTTTTAAAATGTCCTGGTGGTTGACTTTAAAACTCTGCTTTCAGAGATCATTTGTTCCAGATTTTTTTTTTCAACACATTCTTTTCAATTCTTCTGTGTTAAATGGTATAAAATATATATAAAATCTAAGTCCTCTAAAAGTGAAATGTTCCCAGTGACTGACCTTGATTAAGTGTTGAAGTGCTGTTGATGTCACCTGAGATAAAAGAAGATTCAGATTGTTTCCTCACAGTGTCATTCCACATCCTTCTTATACGACTCTGTTAATATAAAGCAATGAGAGAAAAGCATAAAAAATCACAAAAAGTTTTTTTTTCTGCTTACATGCTATTATGCAGAATATGAATATTTATTTTGGCCTAAAGTGAGCCATTCTTCCAGCATTATAGTGAAATTCTCTATTATTAAAAATCTAATTTATTAAATTTCATTTAGATGAAAGATGATGGTATAAACTCTCCAAATAAACCAGCCCCTAATTACAAGAAAAATAAGGTGCTTCCATTAGAAAAAAAAATAAAAGGAAATGTTTAAAAGGAAATCAACTCTAGTAGGCAGAAGTACGTATTTTCCATGTAGATGATTATAATGAGAAGACAATTAGTGCATCTGATTGGAACACATCTCAGAAGGCTTTTATAAATAAAGTTAATTAAAAGATGCTGTCAAAAGCTTTGTTACCTGAGTGCCAGAGGAATAGCGAGCACTAGTTCTTGTTGTTGATGCCTTCACTGAACTGTGGGGACTCTCCGTTGGTAGCCCACCACAGCAGTAGGAATGTCGGAAGCATTTGCCGTATTCCTTACGTACCTGTGGAAAAGAAATAGAAACACTCAGAACAAAAAAATAGTATCAAATATCTTAATTGGCAAAAAAAAAAAAGATTCTTGAATTTCAGCAATTCAAATATTTTTAAAGTTCACTCTCATCTATTGGAATTATGGCTATTAACAGAATCACATACTTTTCTCTAGCTGGTGGCACTGTTGTCATGAGCTAACCAGGATATTTGAACATATCATTTCCAAAGGATACATTTACACACACCTTATTTAGGTGTGCCTGAATAACTGTCGCTGAATGATTTAGGAGATTATTCTTGTTGTTTCTTCATACTAGTATAGCTAAATTTACCTGAATTGGATTTTATTTGAAAACAGTCCTTACTGTTTTAGCTTTCATGCAGAAGGCCTGTCTTCCCACTTTTGCATGTAAGAAAGGTTGGTGTTATTCGCCTTCACGCTTCTTGTTACTGCCAGTTTCAGTTATCACCTTCCAAGAAAGTGTGCCAATGAACGGACTCTCTAAGCCATAAACAAATTTTCATAAAAAGCTACTTCTAACATCGGCTGCTTCCAGTACTCAAATCTGCACAAAACTCCCAAATAAAACTGCCAGCCTCTAAACAGAGCATCAACTACACTGGTGGAGATGCTGTCAGTGCTGTACCGTCAGAGTCTGAATTGCAATATCTGGGCAATGCTGTACTTTTCACTCTTAGGACCAAAAAATAAAAATCTTATTACTCTCTATGCTTGCTGAATTTAGAAGCTTGAACACACATATATGAGATATCCGTTTGATGCAGAGCAACAAAACTAAGCAGTGATTTAAAATTGGGCCTAAATTGGTTCATTTTTTGTTTCCAGTAAACTACTGGAATCTTTAGCTTCATTAACTATATGTGTCAACACTCATCATAAAAGTCATCAGGATTACATTACAGAACATTTAATTCCCTCAAATTTGCTACACTATTACTTTCAAATAATGTAGGAGTGCATACACATTCCGGCAGCATCACAGGATTAGTGAAAAGAAATAATGGATAAGATATGCAAAGATGCCTAAGTCCAAACTTGTAAGTCTTTTAAGTGCTTGAGAATCTAAAGTACCTCTTCTTGAGATTTCTGAATTTCTGAGAAAAAAAATGAAAATTAAGGTAAAGGTAAACTTTGTCCAGCCTATGGATACAGAGGAAAAAAGAAAGCTGTGTGTTAAACAAGAGGAAAGCGGAAAAAACAAGTGTGGGTTTTCATTTCATGTGCTGCTTTGAACATTCCAGGATTTTTAATCACAGAATGATTTTTTTTTAAATGCAAGGTGAATGAAAATTTGAATAGTTAGTGCCTTAATTTAAATTGAGATATAGTAATTTAGTATTTCATAAAGACATATTGTACATATTTTACATACATATTTGTAATCTATACGAACATAAAATACACATAAAAAGTGAAAACAGAAATACATCTATATAGAATTATAATCTTTAACTTTGTATTCTCAAGAAAAATCCATGTATATCACTAGATGGTACAACACCTAAGAAAATGCATTCCTCAACATTAATGGATATTAAATGCTCTGAAACACTATATAATAGAGACAATAACAATCAAAACTGTATTTTTTGCCTAAACTGGTTTTGCCTAATGCCTATATTGCTGTGAATGTACATTATCTGTCAGTACTGCGCATTCCACTGTCATTATTTCTAAATTATAGCTTGTTGGAAAGTGATGGAAGCAACAGCACTATCATCTTGTCAGAACTGGAAACATATTTTCACTTTCACAAATCTATTTCTCTGTTCAATTTAGTGACCAACTAGTAATAACAGAATAAAAAGACTACATTAGCTATGCAGACAGAGGCTAGGATGATATCTAGTGAAAGGCATTGAAACTTAGAAATCTTAAATGGCAGCTTTAATATTCTTTCAGGTATAAATCTTATTGCTGCAGGTTATGCTTTTCACACTTCACTGGTATTTTAATATTGCTTTTTGCTGACTTTACTTAATATTTGAAAACAATGCACAATTGTAAAAGGAAATGACAAAAAAAAAAGCTGCTTTTGTTTTTCAAGCCCAATATGAGTGGAAAAAGGGCAACATTATATGAAATACAAATGTAGAAATTATTTGCATTTTGAGAATGTTTGCATTTTCTTCCCTTTCTTTTCTTATACTCAATCTCCTCTCTAAGTGAGCTTTTATTCTCTAAAAATGAAAGAAGTGACAAACTCAGCTGGATAAAATACTTATCTTCCAGATCTTTTCCTAAAATACATACGAATGCCACTGACTATACCAAATTTTTGAAAAATGATAATGTTAGAGCTGGTACAGTTCAGAACATACAAGAATAATTTTGCACTTACATAGCAACCTTTTATCCAGTAGTCTTAAACCACATTATAAATATTAGTTAATTATGTCTCTGGTGAGCTAATTATAATGGGAGTTAATAATTGCTAGGTCTCTAGCCTAAAACTGGTAAAAATGTTTAGAAAATAAATATTGCCAAATGGATATTTCCTTTTTTTTTGCCTTTTTTAAAAAGGTTTTCTGTAGAGTTTTTTGACATTTACTCTTCCTCTCTCATCTCAATTGTTGTTTGCTTTCATTTATCAAGCCTCCTAATGATGACTGAGCTTTTTTTTCCTTTTATCCTCCACTAAAACACTTCTGAAGTATTCACAGAAGACGACTCCATTCTCAGTCTGAAAGGGATGGGGGAAAGAAATTCCGAGAGAATTCCCTCCTGCTACTTCTGCTTCCTTCTTCTCTGTTTGCCCTTCTTCCTTACAAATCGACCCTTCTTTGCAGCAGATGTGCTCCTCCTGGCCCCCATTGCTCCCTGAGGTGAGGAGGAGCTCAGCACACCCGCTCACCAGCACTCGGGGCAAGGCTGAACATCCTCCTTCCAGGGGCTCCCCGCTTCCCCCATTATGAGAAGGCAGCTGTGCGATTTCTGGGGGAGGCAAACTTGGAAAAACACAAGCATCTAGGGAGCACTCTCCCCATTAGCAGCTGCTTAGCGCTAACGATTTCTTTCTTCTAAGGTTTGCTGAAGTTCTTAATGAAATTAATTTTTAGATCTCTCAATTTTATAATGAACAAGCAGTTGTATCACAGTCCCTGCCTATCACCCTTAGGTGATGTGGCAGCTTAATAGGCTCTCAGGAGAAGCTCTCTACTCTCATCTGGAAAGAGAAGGAGCATTTCTGGTGCTACGACGTTGTAAATGCTGCTCTGCTGTTTGCAGTGCTGCAGCACAGGCAGAATGTGTTTTGTGAGCGCGTAAAGGGCTTTTAGCTGTAAATCCCAAATCCTATGTACTGCATTACCAGTGGTAAGCAGTACATTTTCTATAATAAGTTTCTTTTTTTTTCCTGGACAAATGTCAAGCCCAGATACGAAACACGACATCCAATTTGAACCTGCTCAGGCCAGAGAGCAGTTAAATGACTTTCATGAGCACATAGCAAAAATTGTTCTAGAAACCTTGATCTTTCTTCTAACTACTTTATAATACTCTATTCTTGAAAATGGCTTTGAAAATTTCTTTTCTGTTTTTAAAGTAGTGTATGCAGCTATTTGGAGAAGGTAGGGAGCATGTGTATATATTTTCAGTAACTTACTTTCTTTTGTAGGGCACAATGAAAGATGAAAATAAACATTCCTTGGAAAGCATTAAATACTGTGAAGAGATACGTCATCACAACAGTCCCCTCATTGATAAACAGCAGGCCAAATGACCATGTTAGGCCAAGAAGACACAGGAGAGCAAATGCACCCAGGACCCAGGATCTGTAAAAGAAAATTAATTTTAGCAACGTTATTTGCAAAAACGCATGCCACCAAATCCAATATTAACATTTCAGTTCCTGCAGTTGACTTTTACTAGGTTCACATTCGAATGTAAAAATTCCTTGGCTTTAACCTTTTATCTATTAAAGAAAGAACAATTCCATTTGGTACTTTTAGTCTCCAGTGAAAACGGCAAGAGCAGAAATGACCTTTTTCTTTCTCAAGAACTGCACGGGATGTCAAAACTATTTTGAAATGCATAAGTATAGCACAAGCCTCAGCTACTCCATTGCTTTATCTGCTTTTGCACAAGAGATTGATAAATCTGGCTTAACCACTAATCATGCCATAGATTTTAAGCAGTGGCGCTGCCATATGACACCAAATAATGTAACACAAATGCACAAAGGTTAAACAGCAGATTAAAAGCCTACAGCCCAAATCTTTAATGCTCCGATAAACTCAGCTAAACTGAAGCTAGATGATCTAACTTCCGCATGAAGAAACCCTGCTGAAATGTGACAAAAATATGGATATTGCTCTACAGAATAAAGTCCAAAAAAGATTCCATCATGAATAGTTTAAGGAAAAGAAATTGTAGAGAACAGCACAGGATGAAAGGGAAAGGGAATTTAGTCAGTGAATTCCACATCTAACTAATGATCTTACTTGATAAATGGCTTATTATCTTCATAGCTAGAAAGCATTATAAGCAGAAAAGAGAAACAAAATTATTAGACAGAATTGAAACAGAAATTAATAAGAGCATTTTTAAATGTCTTTAAAAATTAGTCAAAATTAGGAAATTCAAAATGCAGAGGCAAGCAATTTAAAATTATAAAGGCATATAATATTTAAAAATACTATAGCAAATCAGAAATCTCAAGATTAGTTAGTTAAAATTAAGGGCAATCCACAATATTGACCGAGTTTGTAAAGTTAAAAATCATGCTAGAAGTTTGTTAAGGTAGGGTTCTATCTTACCCAGGTAAGTCCGTATTATAGTAGCCATCACAAACACGGTAATTACTGGTGTGGATGAGAAGACAGAAAGAGGAAAAGGAAGAAAAGAGAGAGAGACGCTAAAGATTAGCGCTCTCTCTCATCATGCAACATGCAATGAAGCTGATACTGACCTATCTATAACATCTAGTTTACAGTGTTAGCCTTACTGGAAGTCTCCCTTTGCCACTTCTGCATTCAAAGTATATCTGCAAGACCCTTTCACATCCAACCCGTAGAGATCTACAGTTGCGCCATCCCTTCAGTGTTGACAACAAAAACCTTGGGTACAACACAGAGCTAAATACAATACACTAAAAGGCTATCTAAAGAAGCAAGACCTGTCAAAGTCTTTTTAATTATATAACACTTGTATTATTCTGCAAAAGAGATACTGCAGAACAGCACCAAGACAAAGTAAACATTTGTTAAATTAACATGAAAACAGCAGATAATCTTCAAGTTAACAATAATAATAGAGTCAATTCTCTTGGGAGAACAGGATTAGGAGTGGAAACTGCTCAGAAACCCTAAATCAAAAAGTCATTTAACAAAACAAACTTAATATAATCATCTCAGCCATGCAAACAGGAACATCATTTTAACTGCATTTTAAATGCAAATGAAATTACTATAGTGCTGTGGCATTTCCGCAAAACAGTTTCTTGGCACTAGTTCCAGGCTGAAATTATTTAATTTTGACCAACATTTGTGACATTGTGGCAACAATGTGACGAAAGCAGGATTGGGTCTGTTTGCTTCTAATTGACATCTGCAGTTGCTGGGAGACAAAGGCATGTGTTCCTAATGGAGAGTAGCTTTCAATCAGTTCAACAATCAGAAAATAATCATAGTTCTCATACTTGAACACAAAGCACTTACTTAATGTTTTCCAACCTGCTAGAGTCTGGTTTCAAAGTGTTTGAGTGCTTCACCATTTTGCACAATGTGATCACCAAGAAGATAAGATTCAGCTGTCAAAACAGATAAGAACAAAATTAAACTACTTCAAGTAATAGGTTGGATAATGATGATGTTACAGACTAAACAAAAACCCCACAGTTTACTTTCAAATACATAGTGAAACTGGGTAAGTTTTCTCAGTCAGCTTGTAGGTAGTGATTGCAAATACAGGGTAAGCGCAAAAATGTCTAAAATCTTCATTTCACTTAATCTTCCCAGGTTGACTACATCATCCTAAAATGGCCATATTTTGCTTGTGTCCAACATTCGTCACTGTCAGTCTGGTTCTGCCTTCTGCATGTTGCCGTCTCCCTTGCTCCCCTCTCAACTAGCCCTTCTGCTCCTGTTCTCCATCTCAATGGCTTTCTCTGAGGGCTGCAGCCATCCTCCACAACACTAGTTAGCTGCTTTTGTATCATCCCATGCTTCTGCAATGCATCCCTTTTTTTCCGGTTTCCTCCCTTTCTTTTCTTTTCTTTTCCTTTTTTCTTTTTTTTTATTCCCCATGGTTCACACAATTTCTGCCTTGAAATATCTGAAAAGTCTTGAAAACAGCTTAAGTGTAGCCATAGGAGAAAGGAGAAAAAAAAAGGAAAAGAAAAGAAAGAAAAGAAGCACAAAGATGTAGTAAATGCATCAAATTTAACAGTGGCATACATATATGCTCCGGGTGCACCCTCCTACTGCCTCGATTCCTTTTGTAGTTAGGATTTTATTGAAGTGAGACTGCACACCATTAGAAGGAAAGGACTGTGCCACTTTATTCTTGTTGTGTCATTCATATAGATAACCCAGGAGAAGGAAATTTTTTTATAGTTCTCATATTGTGAAGCAGAATCACAGATAGCAATGATATTAGGAGCCTTTCTCCCATTGCTTTCAGAGCACGTGAAGAACACAGAGAAGCTACACATAAAGATGCCTGCACAATATGGCTTGAAAAGATGTGTGTAGTTCACTGAAATAATTAGTGTGTGCTGTCCGTAACTCAAATATACGTAAAACTCAAATATAATTATGTGTTTGAAACCGCTAAGAGCTGTAAGAGCTATACCCATTTATAGAGAAGAGATCCATGCTTATTCATGGGTACAGCAGTCCACAAGAAAACCCTAAACTTATAACTAGGGGAAGAACTAAGAAGATTCTTATTAACAACTTGGCAAAAAGAGTGCTGAAGACTCTGAACAGAGACTATTAATAAAGACATATACTAGCAAAATAATTCGTACAGGTAAGGACTACCAACTTACCACTGCTTCTGCTGCCTCAAAAAAAGGTGATATATACTATGTACTGTATTGCAGTTCTTAACACCACTTCAGAGTTGGTCAGTGTTTCGTACTTACGAGTGAAATATTTTTACAACTGTATCTTGTGATTAATGTAAAAGGTGAGTATGATATAAACAAAACTCAGTTTTTATAACTTTGTATGTATTTCAAGAACTGAAAGAAAATACTTCACCTTTAAGCTCAAGTATAGGCAGTATAGGTAAGCAAAAATTCCACTGATACAAAACGTGGCAGATCTTGTGACTCTGTTGATTACTTTCTATGATCCTTATGGGTAACGACTAAGCAGCTGAGAAACACTTCATCCTAGC
>JAUBOD010001108.1:1060846-1117780 GCA_032353885.1 Nothura maculosa | reverse complement strand
ATCTTGTGACTCTGTTGATTACTTTCTATGATCCTTATGGGTAACGACTAAGCAGCTGAGAAACACTTCATCCTAGCATTGTGATCCTTTTGTTTCTCCTATCGAGGTTCTTTTGTACTGTGCAAGGTGCATAGGTGAGAAAACAAGTAGCTCCTGTCTGTCCTTTGCGTTAGAAATAGGATTTGGGTTCCACATGTGATCTTTCCATGCAAATGCTTTCTTCTATGCTTATGAATGTTTCTTGTGCATTCTGATAGCTGACATAATACGAACAACTCCAGCTCAACTGAAAAATGTAGCTTTGATTTGCTTTTTGTGGAAACAAACAAGTTAAGAGCTAAGAAGCTTGTCCCATGCCAGTCTCAACATGTAAATCAGCTCTGGCTGCAACCTATGTAACCAGGAGCACACAATCCAGATCAGAATACAGCACAGCTGGAAGCTAATCCTTCCTTAAGTAGCTACCCTGGAGCATTCTGTATTATACCATCAACATCATTCTTGGATCAAAAACTTATAGGCATGGCTTAGCCCATAAAGAACAAAAGGAAAGGGTTTTATCTTCTGATTTCTTTGTACAATTGAAGTGCTGGCTTGATATATAAAAAACAAAAGCTTGTATTTATATACTGAGTTCCCTTCAGTGACACGCAAGGAAATGTGGCCCTGCTCTAGAGCCTGAGCCAAGCATATTAGGATGGTTTTACGTAGATACTCTGTCTTCTTTGCATGTATATCCTTGTTGGATTAGGGAATAACTGTACATAATAAGTTTTAATAGACACTTTAATTCTAATTTAGGAAACAGAACACCAATAATAATAATAATAATATAATAATGCTGTAGCTAAATAATGGTAGCTGAAAAAGACCTTCTAAGAAAAAACAAAAACAACAACAACAAAAAAAAAACAAAAGCAAATTATTGTACTTTGAAGGCAAAGTAACTATGACAACAGAGCTTGTGACACTTGTTTCTCCATCACTGTGAAATATTACACAGTTTTCTGTTTTCGCTAAGACCATCATTTGCCACTTGTTCAAATGCACCAGCATCTCTGTTAAACACTGTGTCATTACCAAAAGCCTATTGTGCTCGCTTATAAAAAGTATAACCAAACGTTTCTGTGGATTCACACACTTTTGGTTCCCTCACTGCTCTTCCTCTAAAATTGCTCGTTGTGTAGGAATTCATGAGTAAAAGACTTTTGGGCATCCTGCCATTTTATGTGTGACACTAAGCAGTGAGGGAAAGGAACTTGTTGGAGAATAACTACTTTTTGAAAAAAAGGCTAAATTATTTTCTTGATGAGGAATATGTGTAGGGAAATGTCTGTACAGGAAAGAGAGATCCTTGGTGTATTTACATTTATCTATATTAACTCTGTAAATGGGAAAACTTTTTTACCACAAGTATAGCCAAACAGTGAAACAGCTTGTCCATAGACAGTGTGCAGTCTCCATCCGTAAGGTTTTCAAGATCCAGTTGGATAAATCCCTGAGCATTGTGGTCTGAGCAGGAGGTTAAACTAGAGACCTCCTAAAATCCCTTCCAGCCTGAATTACTTAGTGATTCTTCGATGAATGACCTGTTACTAATCTCCTGCTCTGCCTGCTCTGCATTGGCTGCTGGAAGGGTCCTGCCAGATGGGAACAACTTCGCCCTTCTTGGTGGGTTTTTAATTTTCTAAACCCATCATATAAAACAATAGACTTGTGATGAACTAGTCTGACCACTGGGCTGTACCTATCCCAGATGAACCAAGATCTGCATCTGAACATTCATCAGTGCTCAACAGAATACACAAATACATCCAGCAAACACACATATGCATGGTGGTGTGTACATCAAGCCAGTAAAACCTTATTCATGCTGCCCTTCTGAAAATTGAGCTAGGCCTCTTCAGATGTCTAAAAATAGTAAATTAGGAGCCAGGCAGGCACCAGATTAGGATTTGACCATTCTGTTGTGATGCTGAGAGTGACAGAGCATACAGTTGCAGCTAGAAATGCTGCAGTGGGCAAGCGTGGGAAAACATAAGCTGCTAAGAATAAGCAAAACAGTTGGATGAAAATATGTCCTAAATGTCTATACTAGTTTCTTGCTTTAATTTCTAAAAGACATTAACTACTATGAGAGAAAGGATACTTTATCGCATGGAAAACTGGTTTAATCGATGCTCTAATTTTAGAAATATATGTAAAAGCAAAAAAAAAATCACTTTTAAAAATATCAGTTCCTACATATCTCTTCAAATGACAAGTATAATTGGATAGAGTAGAGGGAAAGACAGACAATTAGGTACATATTAAAAGAATTAAAATGTCACTACTTTAAAATATGAAATTGGAAGAATTTTTATGGTAGTAATCAAATTCATCACGCTGGAAGTTGATGCTTATTTCATACGCAACACAACACCATTTCTGGTCTGGAAAAGCAGCAGGCACCAGATATGAAACATGGTATAGGATGGAATTTTGTCCCTCTGGCATCTGAAGCCAATATAATTTTGATAGGGGGAATTTCTTTAAGCCAATTAACTTTAAAAAGGAAAAAAAAAAATAGGATGTGATAACCTCCACAGAAAACTAATGGACTGGAATTAGTCCCAGGTAAAATGGATTAGTGGCCAGATAAAGCTAGATTTTCCAATAATTATGACAAATTTCCCCCTGTAAGCAACAGATAAACACCATTTATCAGGTGTCTACCTGATAGAAAAGAATCTTTTATGTTATTCATATGCACAAACCATTCTATATGTCTATTTTTATATGTGAAGGTAGATATGTGTGCATTTCTAACTTTGGTGAAGTAACATCTCAGCCTGGAGGAGAAAGCAAACTAACTTTCCTATGTCAATGAAACTGAATATCCCAGGATTTTTTGTTTAAACAGCCTTTGCTAGGCAAACACATTGGCTCCATCTGTGAGGAACCAGCTCCAGCCGTCTTGGCTGAAAAAAAGCAAACCAACTTCCCCCGTTTCAAAGATATGAATGAACATAGATCTACATGGAAGCTGAAGTAGTTGGGTTTTTCTGACCACAGATTACAGGAGGGCCTGGTTTGTTTTATGGCCATCAACCTGCTCAATTGAATCACGTCCGCCAGAGCTTAGCAGCTTAAAATTCACTGCACACAGCCTGCAGTGCTGACATGGATATGATAAGACAGAAGAACAGAAACACCACTCTGAAGTAACCTAGCTGAACTGCACATGTTCTGACCCTTTTTGAACTCCCCGGAGCTTTTGTTACCTGGCAAATTCAGCTCTAAAACTGCTCTTGTATCTCCAGATCTTTGCTCTTAGCCATGCAGAAGCCTATTTCTCCCTGGAAATGGCAGCGAGAGAGGTGCTCTCTGAAGAAGGCTTCTAAATGAGTGCACAAGCTGAACTCTTACTGAACTGAATTAATTATTAAAGATGCAGATGGAGCTGTCCAAATGATAAGAACAGCTCCTGACGTGTCATGATCCAAGCTTTCATTAAACCATTTCAGGCATACTAATGGTTTCCCACCGCTCATTACTTACATGCTCTTTTCTCATAGATATAATAACCCTGGTGCCCAAAGGCATGACAGGCTATAGAAAGAGTGAAGCTGAAAGTTGCTCAGAAGAGTCTTCCTTTGTGCTCTCCCTTCCTCACCTCCCACCCTCATCCTGTGCAAAGCTGTGTACAGACATGAGTGCAGACAGCTAGAAACTCAAAGAAAATTTCATAAATTGAAGTAGCAAGCAATATTGGCAAAATAGGGTTTGTGTATATTTTAACAGTACTGTTGAAAAGAAACACAAAAGTGATTTAACACAGCAGAAGGTTTACTTAGGTGAAATTCCTACATGGCACTGACACAAAGGATGCTACACTACAGACATGGCTCTTCTCCAGTTACACTGAGCACGACATATTGCTTTTCAGCCATTACACTTCTCACACTCTTTCCTGCACTCTCTCTCTTGCCTTCTCAGTTGGGACGATTAGAGGGCAAAGCAATTGCTAGAGAAGAATTACTCCCAGGAACTGTGCTGTGATTGCTACCTGCTGTTTCATATTTTTGAAGTTGGGAATACTGCTCCCAAAGGCCTTTTGCGTCTCAGCCTAAATGATTTGCTGGAGGATAATAATGTCATGGCCAGTAAATAATAGTGAACTATGTCTGTACATGGTCAATATGATTAAATGTCCTTCACCTCTATTCTCACTCTGACCTGGTTGTGAGGAAGTGAAAAAGCCATCAGCAATGCCCAAAGCTTCCTGTATTAAATGTTATTTTAAAGCAAGACAGAGAAATGGAGGTGACTTAGCAAAACACAGCCACAATAAAATGAAAAGCTGGACCCAAAAAGCAAAATTATCACCAAGCAAGCACACTCCAGATGAGTAATGCAACTATTGTGACCTCAAACTTGGAACAATTTTCTAGCAACGATTACAGCAACTGAAAGAAACAGCTACCATATAGGTGAAATATCACCTGCCATACTGAAAATACCAAGTGGACCTTTTAATTGTAATTGTAGGTTTAATTAAAAAAAAGTCCCTTCACTCTTAGACTAGAATTAATTGCAGATTTAGAATGAAATCTTTATAATGTTGATAGTCTAAACATATACCTTACACATAAGTTTTCGCACCTCAACTTCTTTCTTTCAAACCATACTTAGAAACTGAAATCATTGCTACACTGCACATCTACCTTTGCTTAACTACTTTAGGGTTAAAGCATTTCTTCATAAAAACTCAAGAGCAAAACTGACATGGATAAATTTATTTTAAACAAACACAGAGATGAGCTTCTTTCAATACCTGAAGATACCAATAGAGAATAAATTACCTATGAAAGATAGGTCACATACATCTTTTATAAAAATTTCCAGAATTTTATAGTATTTTTACATAGAAAAAATTTTATTTTTACATAGAAAAGTAATGTACTTTAAAAGCTATAAAAGATATGTTTAAATAGCAAGTCTGGCATGTACTAGATGGCATGTCTAGATGTCAGAATTTTAAAAATTATGCCTGACAGTTGTTTTTCAAGCTGAAAAGCTTATAAGGACAAAATGAAATTCATTAATTTGGAGAAAGGGGCCTGAGCTTAACTTCTGTTGCCTTTCACAACTGTATAGTTATGTAAAAGCATGGTTAGAGGTAATTATTTAAACTTTCAAAAGTAAGAAAATAGATACATCCTTCCAAACTGTCAGAAGTTAGAAAAATGATTTCTGCATATCCAGGTTGCATTCCTAGCATCAGCCTTCTCAAATATTTCTCAAGCATAGCCAGGCTTTAAATATCTAGCAGATCAAGTTGAACCAAAAAGCACATTTTACATTACGTTTCCTTCCAAATTACTTTGTTGTAAACTGTCAGTATTAGTAGGCTGAAATAACACTGGCATGTTTATGTTTTCCCCTAGGCTGATGGAGTAATGCTGGGTGAATAGATAATGGATGCATGAATACAGCCTTTCAATCTTCAATGGACAATGTGGCCCAGGCCTGTGGGTGTGTATATGGATGCATATGCACACAACAAATTTACTCAACAGATCAGAAGCATGTGTATAAACTTTCCACACATACTCTATTATTTACAGTATACTCTAATAATTTACACTAAAACTTATGAACTCATATGTCTAACATACAAGTAGAATAAATATATAAAGTAGTCACGGAAAAATATAAATATACATACAAATACTGTACAAGTACACTAAAATATAAAATTTATTTAATTATCCAATGCACTTGAACTTTTTTCTTCAGAAGCTGCAGTAAGTTAGATAATTAGTAGTTACTACATTTCTTGAACACATGCAATAGTGGCTCCTTTAAAAAACCTGTTCTTAGCACCTGATTGATTTTTTTTATATGACTATTCACGTCAATATGACCTTCAGAGTTCAAAGCATCAGGGAAAAATGACCATGCTGAAACTCTTTGACAATTAATCATTTAGACTTTAAAGATTTCTAAACATTTTAATAACTGTTCACATTAGAAATAACATATAAGCATTTTCAAAAAATGTCCCGCAAATAAGGATTTAATTTTTAACTTTGCTGTAAGACAGCATAGAGTTAAAGGAAAAAAACAAAGTCCTTACCAGAATGATAAAGGTAACTGGCCCAATGAAACTCCAGATAAAATAGTTATCTACATGGAGCCAGCAACTATGATGGAGAGAAAGAGAAAGGTGAATTATCATAGTGACTCTTTAGCCCCAAAGTGGAAAGTGCAAAATATTTCCCTAAAATAGCATTTCTTTCGTAAGCAATAATAAACAGTATACAGTACAGCGTAATCATGGACATTTTTTCCTAACCTGCTACATCTTGCTGAATCCTGTTTAATAAGACTATGGATCTTGAAAATACATCATCAGAAACAGTTAATGTATAAAAGGAAAAAGAAGCAAAGCAAGTTCTTTCTGTTTTCAGTGAAAAGGTTCAGTCACAGCTTTTGTAATGGATTAATGAATCTAAAATCAGTAAACTGATTATTTTTTCACAGGTTTCCATGCATTCTTCAGGATCTGCTTTTAAGTTTATATTATAGCCAAAGCACTTATCCCCAAGGAACGCAGTATAGAAAATGTTGAGATGCCATGTTTTGCAGAAAAACAATATGGTTTAAATAAAATGCTCCAACTGGGAATTGAACAGTACAGAAAAAATACATATGATACTGGACCCAATGATGTGTAAACTTATTAGGGCAGACTTCACTTAGTGATTCGTTTTTCATACACCCCAGTTCCCTGCTGAATCGCTTTTATTTGTTTTTCATCAGCTGCAAAATCAGGCCGCTTCCTCGTAGTCAACAGTATCTTCCCATTCTGTAACTAATTTCATCAAAGGACAAAGTAAACAGTATTGCAAGGCAAATTCATGCCTCCAGCAAGTTGAATCCTCAGAAATGTCCTCTGTCTACCTCATGTCATTTTCTATATGTATCTGTATTTCTATAAACAAAAGACAGTGGCTAATTTTAATCCTGCACTACTTGCCTGATAAAATATCATCCAAGTGAAACACAGGGGTTAGGATATTGTACTGTCATAATTCAGGTCAGATGAACAAAGAGACCTAATGAAGCATTAGCTTAAAACTGGGTGGTTAAGCCTGTCAGGTACTTTAAGTTGAGAAGAATTTTTACTTAATATCCATTTGAGGCCAAAAAGTTATTTACTTTTTCAATTTGTTTCAGGTCAATCTTTTGTGTTAAAAGAAAGACCATAATTTAGAATCAGTCTCTCTAGAGTACAAATCCTCTGAACCTAGAGAATTACAAAAGACTTGATTGTAATTTGTGCACAGCATCACCATTCTCTTACCAATAAAGCTTTCAGATGGTATTTTAGTCTGTCAGGGACCCTCTGACAGCTAACGGGCTTTAAAAAATTATTCACTTGAAAAACACTCAGGTCACTTGCAATTACTTACGCTTTCTCTGTTCCATAGCTCTTATAGTCAATAGCTGCTGAGACACCAACTACTGTAGCAGGGAAGAGGTAGCCAGCAACATAATAGTATTTCTTCCTAGAATATTCACTTTCAAATACTTCTACTAACATAAGATAAAGCTGCACTCCTTCTAGACACATCCAGGCAAAGGCTGCCAGGAAGAAAAAGTGTAAGAGGCCTGCAAATATTGGACATGCAATCTGCAAAGAAACAGAAGGAGGAAAACAAACCACAAAATATTCACATCATTACATCTTGAATGAAATAGCACGCAATAGGACAGCATATATTTCTATCAAATATCTGTCTAGGAACATATTTGCTCTCTAAAAACATGTACTGAATATTTGCAAATACTAATGTATTGACAGGAGCTGTAGAAAGCATAATCAGCTAACATGCACAGCTGAAAAATACAGATATTTTGCCTTCCCCAACCATAGACTATTCGATATTACAAGCATTTAATTTTGAAATTAATATAGTATTAAGACTTAAGAGTTTAGATAATCTGAGGCATAACCATTGGTTGTAGATGCATAATATGATCATGTTTCTTTAAAATTAACAAACAACGAACATTTTCTTTTCAGTTTTAATATCAAATTCAGTATTTTGAAGTTGAAAATGTCATACCAGAAAGTAATATAGGTCTTCTCTGTGTCTGAATGCTGAATGCAACTCTACTAGATTATTGAATTTCAAGCCAATAACTTCTGGATGACACAATTAATTTCAACAATACTGACGAAATAGTGCATAAATCTGCACTATTTTTATTTTATTTAAAAGAGGGTAAATATATAATAAGGTTCTGTGTGTACGTGTGTGTGCACATGTATGTGTGTATATGTATATAAAAAGAATGCCCATAGCTGTTGAGACGTATATAACTACACAGGGAGAATATATGACACATCTTTCTAGTATGTCAACATTTAGTATAAGCTCTTCTTTCAGAAGCTTATACCATCTGCTTCATTAATAGTTGATCTTTCACAACTGAAAATGAAACGCTGCTGTAAGTGGGAAATTAACACCCAAGTACTATTTCTGATGAGTGCAAATACTATTGATGAGCACGTCTATCTTATTTTCTCATAGAGCTAAATATTGTAAGGTATTTTCTCATTTTATTTTAGTCTTGCTGTATCAGAACACTGAAAACCTGGCAGTCTGTCATTTTTTAATTCAAATCTATTTCAAATAGTCAGTTCAGAGAACATATCAATACACACAGAAAACTTACCTTGTACTCTGTCTTATCGATGCCTATTAGGAAAATGAATTCAGCAATGAATAAGTTGATACAAAGGTTCTTGTGAATAGTATTACGATCACTTTGCAGGCCACGGAAAAAACAGAATGTGAAGATGCAGATGGCCAGGCAAACAAGAGAGATGACAATTCCCACCCAGGTGATGACAGTGAGGAGCAATTCGTGCACTCCATCTTTGTACTAGAAATAATCAAGAATGGAGAAAATTAATATGACTCTTTATGAGTATAAATAAAAATCTATTTTCACAGGTAGCATCCAGAAAAGTTACTTGCTCATTATATGAGATGGGGAAAATGTACTCCTCAATTTATCAGATTCAGGTTAGCTTGTCAGAAGTGCAAGATTAGGGTTAGTAGAAGAACATCAGGTCAAAATGTAAAAGATGACTATTTTTACCAATAGATAACATTCTGGCTTTTCCTATACTGGCTGTAAACTTGTTAGACAACAGCAAGTAGTGAGACATAAAATTTTGAAAGTATCACTACACTGATGCAGGTGAAGCAGAGAGCTTTCACCAGACCTTCTTCTAAAAACACTCATTCTTTCTTATGGACCTGCAACTCCATATAGGGAAGGATTACTATGATTAAGGACAAAATGCAACATATTTTACATTTAAAACTCCAATTCAAAGCTGAGTGCTGCCTTCAGTTGCAGCACTCAGTTTTATTTTTTAGAGATCTTTTTCAGAAGGAAAAGTCTTATAATCTTGCAATAGTTTACATTTTGGGTCCCTTGGTAGCTGGTAAGTATTTTAATTAGACAACAAAAATTCAGAGTACAAAAAGGCATTCAAAAATGCAGTAAAGCTGCTCTGATCTTCCTATCATAAGGACAGCTGCTTCCAGAGAACAGCCTGCACAGGCCCCTACAGATCTCTCCATCTGTATTGCAGAGAAGTTTGTAAAATAGTTGCAATGCTGGTCAGTAACTTTAAAATATGATATGAAAAAAGCTCTTGTCCTTCCTTGTCTATCTTTTTTTTTCAATAGTGGGTAGAAGTTATAAATATTGAAGAAATATGAGGAGTTTTAGTTCCTTCTAAAAATTTTGAAGTTGTATCTTAAAATGTTTCTTTTCTGCTCACAGCTAGAAACACAACTTACCACAATTTCCCGATGAGCCATGAGAATTGCAAAGTTGGTTAGGTGACTGCAAGCACAAGTTGTATGAGTTCTGTTTGTGTCAACCAGTTTGCAGCCTTGAGTTGACCAATATCCCATCATAGTCCTTTCCGAGTAGTTCCAGAAGGAACAATTTGCATTGAAGTAATTGTCAGGCTGGGAGATAAAAGGATAAAATAGAATGAGGATTTTACACTCTAAAATGGCAATAACAATTGTTTGATATGTGTAAAGGGTAATTTAGATTAAACTTTGCATGTTTCGGACAATAAAGTTTTTCATCAGCAAAATTGAGGACAATGTTATACATGGAAGACATCTAGTTTAAAAGGGGCTTTATAGTCTGAAACACTCTAAAGTGCAGTCTCAATTACTGTAGACCTATTTTTAAACAATTACATTTTCCATCTTACAATTTTATGCACTGATGGTACATTATAGCCATTTTTTGCTTTCTGCAAAATTAGGACTGTGAATTTATTCTAAAGAGATTTCTCTTTTAATTGAATATTTAAAAGTATGTTTTCTTTCCTATGATTCTCACCTTTGGGCAACCCAAAGCCATGTGAACAGACATTGCGAAAAAGAAAATTCCTCAATGCCTATCTATTTCAATGAAAAAATATAGAAACAGATTTACTACACCATGGATAATGGGAGGAAAATCCAACCATTTTTTCTCCATGCCTAACATGATCATTTAGTTTTCCCATATAAAACATCAAAGGACCAACTTAAAGCGCAAAGAAACATGTGAAATAAATTATTGTGAAGATCAGTGATTTTTGATGTAACACTGCCCATCTCCCATTATTAGCATGTCTCTAATACCTAATTTGAAGCATTCAAAACAAAGATATCTTACTTTGTTTTTCATTAAATAAATGTATTTAAACAGAGCTTGTATTCTAGAACTTGTCTGAAATCAATGTATAAAGTTCAAGTATAGTTTAAACTTGATACTTCAAACAAACAAGTTGATATTTTCTATCCTGCTGCTATGGTTAGAGTTAATTTTCAGTTAGAAACAAATTAGTCATTTACATTTTCATGTTGATTACTGAATTAGCTTTCATTAAGATAACACTTAAGTTCTAATAGTCACTGAGCCAGGTTCATTTAGTTTTATGTTCATAGACTTAACTAAACTTGTATCTTTGACCTAGTCCAATTTTTAGGAATTAAACAAATACAAGGTCATTTTTCTGTGATGCTTTTCTTTTATGGTGATTTTATGACCTTTCCATTAACTCATTAGTGTAACTTACATCGATGTGTTCCAGAGTGAAATGCACAGGATCGGTCAGGTACACCCGGCTTGACTCCTTGTTGATGGATGCTGCAATGACGTGGGAGTTGACAGCAATGGTGCTATTCCGCCCAGCAAAGTCACTGCCCAGCTTTATGGTTGCATTTTCCGTACTTAGAAAACGTCCCAAACTTTTATAAATGATGAAAACCAGTTTTGTTAATCCTAAAAAAGAAAAACTCCCATCACCATGCCATGAAATTCATACTCATCAGAGTGCAATCTGTAATCTAATGAATGGAAAATGAAACATCAGTAAGCAATTTAAGGATTTGAAGAAAAATGCCCAGGTAACCACTACCTTTAAGAAAAAAGAGTCACTGAGCAGTTTTGTTTTGCTTTGTTTGTATTTTGTATCTCAGGGAGGTAATGCAGGTTATATAAAGTGTATTGGTAATGGCAGTGTTCCATGCCCAAGACTCACCGTTCCTGCTGTTCTGCTTCACAGTGCTTGCAGAGAGCTGAATCGAATTGCCGCCTTTGCTGCCCTGAGGAAACTTTAAGTCCTGCACCTGGCCCTCAGTAAGGAGCACTGCAACATCCAGAACTAGGAGGGCAAAAGAAAAAGTAGGTTGTAAAAACGGAAGATGCAGAAAATGTCTTAGGTCTAGACTGCAGTACGCCTTGAGATTTTATTTCCCACCCTGCTCTTTCTTCAGTTTCCTCAAACTGCTGTCCTTATTTGCCTTCTTAAGATAGATTTGTACTGGCATATTTCAACCACATAGACTTAGTTTCTTTAAATTTTAATTAAACTTAGTGCACACTACTGAAATGACAGCTCTATAATAGTGAAAACATCACATCAAACCCTTTCTAATGTGTGTTCAAAAAAATCCTCTTAAAAATGGCACAAACAAATGTCACAGAAAAATGTTTATTTAGAAGCTCGGTAAGCCTGTACAATAACCAATGCTAGCAGATCTAGAACTATGAGTATTAATTTAGATATGATAAGGTTTTGACCTTATCAAGTCAGCAAATTAACAGCTAAATACACTTAAGCAGAGTATTAAGTAGAGTGGACACCTAAAGTAGATACTTCTTTTTCTAATTCTGCATAAAAAATTATGTTTTGTTTGTCCACTAAATTATTTTAAAGTGAAAGCTCAAATGCAACTTATTTTTATTTACGTTCTAACTGTGTGCCATACAATATGAAGGAGGTTTCAAGGCATTACCACTAGAATCCAGATTCTTTAGCACATAGAAAATTGGGTAGGTCAAGACAGTCAATATCAAATATCTGTATTACTCTAAACTACAAAAGGCATAGTATTCGTGAATTAGTCTGTTTCTCCAGAACACTTATATGGATGTACAATCGAGATTTAGCATGGGCCTGTTCAGTTTGGCATGAGACCAGTAGAATCCTGGTTATTTATGACTGAAGACACTTTATATTAAGGTGGGATGGTCAAACAGTCTGCTGAAATCAGTGGAACTGCTTATTTATATCCTAACTGAGCTATCTAGGTATATTATCTACATCTTCCTAAGATGCATCTGCTTTAGAAATGAAGTATATAGAAATTGGGAAAAGGTTCTTTGCAAAACCAAAGCTGGTTTTGCAGGTCTTATTTAAGGCATCTACATAAGTGAGAAGAAATACTAATGGTTAATTCTAGCCTAACCTCTCAGAGGATATTCTGCAATTCTACCCACATTCCTTAAGAAACAAGTGGTGCAGTTACTTCAGTAATGGATTGTCGCACCCTTCCTGACCCTTTCCCAACATCTTCCTCCTCAAATAAAAACTAAGCAGTATCGTGTCCTAGAGTTACAAATATGCAGACATCAAAATGCAAATTTAAAGTCTAATTTCTACAATCTATTTCAAGCCTCTATCTCAGTTCTCCTTCAAATTATCAGACTTTCAGCTTCCTTGTACCTCGCTTAGACTTCATTCATTGTCGTATTAAGACGAAGAAACTTTAATTTTATGCATAGCAATGATTTTTGCTGTAACAGCCCATCTCCCAGTATTTGCAGATTTCTAATGCCAAACTCCTTCATTTCTCTTTCACCACTTATAGTTTAAATTATGCTCTAACTATCTTCAGCTATTCTGCAGTCTCTGGAGCATAGCAATTCTGCATTATGGGAGATGTAGTCCACTGAACACATTTTTACCTGAAGGCAGTCATGTTTAATATAAACATTTGGCCGATGTTCTGAGTGCCTAAAATATTTAAACCAGCAAAGCGCAATGTAAAAAGTAATTTAAATTCATTAGGAATAGATTATATATAATAGGAAAGCATTTCTGCAGCTCTACCGAAAGCAGTTACCTCAAAAAAATCCATACTCTGCCATTTAAGCACTCTTCATAGTTATGTGTTCTGCTAATGATTTTTCAGTGGTAAATCAACTTTGCAACATCAACTACTTTACATTTTACAGTGTATTAATAATACTAAAGAAGAACACTAATTTTGTAGAAGCAAAGAGCTTCCTTGCTTCTTCCCTGCTGATGAATACTTCTTTTCCAGCACCAGCAGATCCAGGTTTCTAGCAAATGCTGCATAGCTCAGCTTTCAAAAAGCATGTGGCTGTATCAAGGATATTTTGTTGTTTTGCATAACACTATGCAAAGCACTGGAAATTATACTTGAAAAGAAATTCACTTACCAATATTTTCTGTAGGCATTGAGACTCTGGTTGGTTCTAAGAGATTATCAGCCAAGACAAAAGCCCCTTCTTCTAAAGTATCGAGTAACATAGTTGCTGCATGGGCTTGTTCAGAAGAATTCATATCTTTCCAGGACTCTAGAGCTTCAGGCCTGAGCAGGTTGTCCACAGTATCAACAATTGCCTGCATTCATTAGAAAACTATCATTAGGTCTGAGTGCCCCGGGCAGCTGGGGAAAATTTTCAGCATTATCTGGTGACAATTATAATACTTAACTGTCAGAATGATTTACTGTGATTTAATGGCACTAGAAAACTACTGCCAGCATAAAAATATTTTCCATCCTCTTGCGGAATTAGCGTTAATAGAAGTGCAACCACTAGCGCTGTGCTGTCCCTAAGTGGTAAACATGCATATTGGACTCGTCTCACGTCACATAAAGACAGTCTTATTAATGTACTGAAAATTCTAAAAAAATACCACCAGTTTTGCCTGAAGCTTTCATCTTAAAGTCCACGTCAAAATATTTAACTTGTCATTCAAAACACTAATGCCAAAAACAGCATTCTGTAATTTTGGCTAAATGATAATAATACTGCTCAGGAAACTTAAGACAACTCATGCAGCTAGAGCAGCATAAACTACTTGTCTATGACAAACTGCCTTCCTTATTACAGGAGGCATGCAATGAAGCTGACTCAGTGGATATAAATTAGCCAGGGCCACTCTCACTCCCCTTCTTGTTCCTGTCCCTGTTCATAGATATTTTAAAAGATTACTAACTCCCATTCCTGCACAAAGGTCAGGTACAAAAGGAAATCAATAGAGCAAAGAAGATGTCCACTGTCTGTCCCTGTTATCAGCAAAGGCAAAACTGTAAAACCGAGCAAAGCTGCCATTTAAAAAAGTCTGTCTAGTAACAACTCTATCATCATGTTTTAAGGTTCATTAAGCTGCATATAAAGTAACAGTAAATAAGGAGGAAAAAAGGAATTCAGAGACATCATTACATTATTTTTACAAAATAATCCAATCAATCACAGTAATCAGTTAATCAATTGAAGGCAGACTTACATTAATGCATAATGTAGTTGTACATTGCGTATGCTGTGAACTGCGAATGCATGCACTGCAGAAACACTAGGTTTGCTCTGTCCCATTTACCTACTCATAATGTGTCATTAAGCACATATACTATTTGTTTGATCAATTTAAAAGCACTGGGAATGGAAATAGAGCATGTTATACAAACAAAAATATGTTGGTCTGGAATACGGTATTATGCAAACAAACGAACAGAAAAAGTTGGTTGAGGATATTGTCAGAGTAAGATTAATTAGCCTAATCCATTTTAATATCCTCTTTCTGTCTGCCTTGTGAGCCACCACGACCTTCCTGGCAGGTGAAGATACTTCCAAGTGGCATTAAAGCCTTTTTTCTTCCTCTAATGGGAGACAGAATAGTCAAAATGCTCACACTGATACTGCTCCAGCCATTAACTAGAGTGGAACACAAATTGGTCTGCAGAGGCCAGATTCATTAGTCACCAAGAAATATAGATTGGAGCCTCTAATCTGAGGTACAAATGAATCCTGTCACAAAGTGGGAACTTGCTTCATTTGCATAGGGTAAGTCAGCTTTTGAGTTGTAATTTCAAGAGGTTTATTACTCTTATCTGAGCAGGGATGCTGTCTGAGACCTATGGAAAATGACACTGGTCAAAAATGTAAGTTGTGCCAAAGTTTCTTGTGTGTTTCCATATAGCACTTATGGTAGCCATTAATTAATAGGAAATGCTTTTTCATAAAAGTACAAACATTCAGTTTACTCCAACAGTACTTACTGGTTTATCCTTTACTATGAAAATTAATGATTTCTAATTATCTGTGAATTTCTCTCCTGCATTATTTAATTATATTGCACAGTATTTCCAAGTAAATTTAAAAAATATCAATTTTGTTTTAAATCTCAGAGGGTAAAACTAAACCTTAGAGTTTTAGAAGAAACTTGAAAAATTTTTAAGAGCTTCAGGTTTGATTTATTCTAGGTCTTTTTCTCTCAGCAGGACTGGGGTGGCATTACTGGCAGTAGGGGCTGACAAATATGAACATTCTGCACTGCAGAGAAACTGAAAATCAAGCCACAAATAGGCTGGCTAATGGGATGCTTGGTATATATTTTGCTAGTGAATTTGTAGAAACGTTTTTATTTACTTTTTACTCTGAAATTGCTGAATCTGGCCTTTGTAAGAACTCCTAAAACTGTAAGAAAGTGATTTCACTAAGTATAAAAATGCAGAAGGAACAAAGCAGACTATACAATGTAGCATTTTCATGCAATTAAATTTAGTCTAATCAGTCTTTGATGTAAAAAAATACAAAGGTGAAGTAATTTCTTATCACTTGCCAGCTTTTTCCGCTACCCAAAGTCATATTATGAGGAAAGAAATGTTACTTCCAGTTCAGATAATAACCATTTCTGTTCTCATACTTTTGAGTAAGCAGATGCAAAAGATGTATAAACTTTTATCTTTTTCTTCTCGGAGAGTTTTATACCTGTGCAAAGCCAACATTTGTGCAGTTGATATGGTGCACAATACACATTTATCAAAGACTGAAATACATAGGATCATGCAGCAAGATGATAAAGCGTGGCAGGTTGCTGAAACAGGGAGAAAGCAGGGTGACAGCACAGGAAAGATACCTTAAGGTAAGCCCTGCATGTCTTCTCACGTTTTTGAAGCTTATTAGTGAAGAAAAAAAAAATTAGTTAGACACATTCTGAAAAGTTTCAGAAATATTGTATTTCTAATCTCAAATTTCAACTATATAGAGAATGGACATTAACATAGTTTCTGTCCAGTGATGACCATAAAAATAATCATCTAGAAAACTTTTCTTCCAAGCTTAATATGGATGCCTAGATTATCTTTGCTCAAACAGTAGAATTTCAGTGAAAAGGTCAAAGGAGAAAAAAATCTGTGTTCGCGTCTAATCCATCTCTGGGCAAACTCTTTTAAGGGTTGCTTGGGATTTTAAATACGATTATTGGCACGATATTGAGGGAGTGGAAGGTTCTCGCTAAAGCAGGCTGAAAAATGTTTCATTTTTAGCCTGTTGACTAAACTGTGGCAAGGAAAAGACCATGAGGTATAGTATTTCCTCTGGAAATAAATAGAAATTAAAACATTTTTGTGATTTGCAATTAAACACTAAGACATACATTTTCTCTGAAAGAAGGTTTCTTAATTCCAAATATGGCAAATATTCACTGTAAGTAATGTTTTATGTCAAAAAGGCCAAGCAAATGCTATTTTTCTATATACAAAAAGAATATCTAAAACAAAATCCTGCAGCTAGGCAGAATTCCACTGATTTTGTTGTATATTCAGGCTGGTCATTAAACAATCACTGGACCAAAAAAAAAAAAGCCAAAAGGACTAAACCACTGTTTCTGCTATGGAATTTCTGAGATTTAGCACCCCCCGTTTCCCTCACACTACTTATAAGGAACTCCATATTGGGTAATGGGCACACAGCTAATCTGTTTTTAGGACTGGTCTGCTATGGTAAATTATAGCATATTACCTATACTATAGAAGGGAATTTAAACCCTCTACTGTGAATTTACTGTTTTCTTTCATCTGTTTATGCCAGAATTATAGGCAGGAACAAAATACTTAATTGGCAGTGATTTTTCTGAAAGGAAAAAATCCCCAAGCGTAACAGTTATCCCAACAAGAGATGGGGAACAGAGGTGCAAACCTTGTTATAACTCCTTCCTGCAGAGTCCTTCTCGCTGGGCCTCAGCTCCTGCAGCTGAGCATCGAGGATGTCCACGAGCTGCTCCATCAGCCGCACCGACGAGCTGACATCCCCAGCAAACACTGGTCCTTTGGTGTGTTTAGCTAGTTCATTGGCCAGACTAGCAGCGTTTTCTCCACTTCTGATCTGAAATGACAATTTATATTATCTCAGCAGGGTCCCTTGTTCTTCTTACGGCTCCTAATTCCAATTCCCCGTATACCTTTGTTGTGGTGAAATAACCATTTGCACATACATTCAAATCTGCAACTAATTGAGACCAATAATGTTCTCTTTATCTCAGAAGATTAAAGGTTCTTAGATCCATGACACACAAAGGCAGTTCTTAACAGCCATCAAAACTAGAAATCAGACTGGGACTTTTGGGCTAGATCTTCTGTTTCATCCTCACTTTTATTTTACTGCTATTATCAGACACTAAGATATCTATTTGTTCATACCAGTGCTTGAAGCATTTGAAAGTCAAGTAGCCTGGTACTGACAACAAATTATCCAGTTTTCATAAACTTAGAAAATCTCAGTAGGGAGGAAAAACACAGAAAGTGGCTCTGTGCTCTAATCACACTGTTATTAATGCACTCATATAAAAATCTATTTGTTACAGTATAATTCTGCCCTATCTAAAAAATCGCTTGTATACCACACATCGTACTGTGTGATTTATAATATTTGATTCATGAAACAAAGACAGCTTTTGTTTTTTGAGCATGAGGCAAGCTATTTTGCTTTAAATAGCAATGAAATTCCATATGCACAGACACAGCACAAGGACTTAGAGCAAGAGTTTTCCAGACCCCACACATGAACCCAACTTTTGGTAAATGCTTTGCATGCCAACCACACATGAATCCTTTATTTTAAACGAACACAGAGTAATAAAGACGGTTCCAACAGACAGCCTGAATTATTAATGCTCAGAGTTAGAAAATATAAGCATGAGCATACGCAGTATTAAAATGTCCCAACCAACCTTCTGCGCCAGCTGGTTGACCCAGTGCGAGGTGCAGTTGCTGAGATCAGGGCCTCGGGGGTTCCATGTTCCAGTCAAAACCACGCACAGATACGAGGCGGTTCCTGCAACAGATATAGAACACTATGCTGAAACTGCAACCATTTTTCTGCATGCATTTAGGCACTCAGCTACCACATACTCCCAACTGATGTTAAAATTTGACTACCACTAATGGAAGTAGCTGACAATAATTGACAAAAACGTTAAGAAAATAACGCAGATTACAACAGCAATAAAAAAAGTCAGTGAAAAATACCAGACGTTTTCTGTAAACAAACACAAAGCCCTTGATTTTTCCTGGAGCTCATCCAGAGAAGGGTTCAGAAGGAGAAAGGCAGCTGGAGGCATATTTCACAACCATCCTCAAGCAAAGACCTAAAATTTGACCTGCATTCTCAAAGACTATGTGCGAGGCAATTCTGCACCTGCGCTGATGTGCCTTTTATAGACTGCAGCTTGACCACTGGCTGTAGAAACTGCATTCTCCAACCAACTGAAAAATCGTATGACAGGCAGCTTGAAATTAAAAAAAGGAACCATGAGGGAGCTGCACGTTGCTTTTGAACCATATGCTTGAAATGAAGATATGTTTTTTAAAGGCAATACCTCGTGTTCCTTTGGGGCATGGACGTTCAACCATCATTCCTCTTTGTGTCTGAGGCCAGCTGATGCCTCTGGCCTCAGTTGGTTCACAGAATCTCTCTGGCAAAGGGAAAAAACTTGTCACAGGAGGAATTTTGGTTGTGGAAACTGGTGGTGGTGGCTTGGGTCCTCTGCTTCCTTCCTTCATTCCTCCGGCTACGGTTGTGCTTATGGGTCCTTTCTGCAACGTAGTGCTAGTGGTAGACATGGTGGTTTTGTAAAGCTCTGCTGAAGAAGTTATTGTCACTGCTGTGGTAGGCACTGCACAGGGAAAATTAGAGTAATAATAAAGTAAGTGACTTAGAATTATCAAAAAATTGCTTAAAATGTTATTTATGTGGTTTTAAAAGACTCATCTGGGTTTCCTTTTTCTCAGTATCACTCTTTTCTTACTAGTATACAGAACGCTTAAGATACAACATTGAAAGAATTTAATATTTTTTTAATTACAGCTCCTACCAGTATGGTGTTTCAACACATTCTCTGAATAATCTCTTCCATAATAAAAATTGATAGTTACATTTCTGAAGGCTGAAAGGCAATACTAGTGAGTTATCAGCACATAACAAACATAAAGCAATTAAAGATTTCGTAATGATTTCCTGAAAAGAAATAACTCAAGAGAGAGACTCATTTGGATCAGCGTGGCATAAACCATACCATTCAGCGTTCATAGCAGAAGTGCTGGGCTGTAACTAACTAGTCCACTTTAAAAAGTAGACCACCAAAATTCATTGTACAACTTCCAGGAAAATAATGACTGTAACATCTTCCTACCCAGCATCATTCTGCTCGAGAGCTCTGCAGCATGCCTGATTAGCTCCAAACACAGAAAGCAGAGCAGGAACGTGCTGCTTTAGCACTTCAACATTTCAGGCTTTAACATGCTTTTCTGATAAAGCAGGTATGAAGACACAATGCACTCAAGCCGACAAAATGGCAAGTATAGTTTAATGTTTGATGAAACGCTAGGCTTGGTTTAGACCAAATCTCTTCTGAGTGAGACTCCCAAATGGACTTTCCACTGACTGATGGAGGAAGTGAACTGTTGGAACTGGCAAGACACATCCAGAGCTATTTGATTTTGGGGAGCTGTTAGAGAGATAATACTAGTTAATACTCATGGAGATAATGCTCTGCAATTTTCATTCATCATGTTGAAACGTCTATTGAGCAACAGCTGAAACAATGCAAGTAATGCAACTGAAATAGTTAGCATTATTTATTTCCAAATCTTCAATAGTATTCACACCGTTTTACAGGCACATAAAAGCACAGATCCTTGTGCTGAGGAATAAATAAACTCATATCAAGTCTGTTTTTATATCCTTCCTGATATAGAAATAAATGAAGCTAATTTTAGGACTAACTTTAGTAGATAAAGTGAGGTGGGTGGGGTTTTTTTTGCTCCTGAGCCCTTGAACTCTGACTTACCGAACAATGTATGTTCTTAAATAAAGCCACAAACAGAACAAAAGAAGAGATGCCAAGCTTTCATCCTCCGGATGTTTTCTTAGTTTGTGTTTTAAATAAGATTAACTTTCAGTAGTTTGTAAAATAAACACCTATTACTTCAAAATCCTCTTTCAATTATATCCCGAGTACAACACTTTTTTATGAGTTTCACTAATTTATGTTGTTGTTCCTATATGAATTTACGGTGGAGTTGTAAATTCGCATCAGAATCTCTTTCTAAAGAGCATATGCAAAGATGATCATTTTAACCCTTTTTAACAGATAAAAACAGAGAGCATTTTCAGTCCAGTGTAATTCTTGGTTGTTTAGCCCATGTAATCACAATGAACTTCTTGTACAGCCAGTTACTGCAAAATCCTATTGAAATATTTGTATCCGTGCTGCAATGAGGAAGGTGTCAACCATTATTTCCTAACACTTTGTGCTTGTTAGCATATTTTAATCACTGAAATCAAGATCAGCAATATTGCTAACAGTACTCAGTCTTTGCCTCATTAGCCCTGTGGGAATTCCTACCAAGTGCTTTAAGTTTAGCAGTGAGGTGATATTTTCAGGACATATTTTGTGCCGAGTCCTGAGCTAAGATACTCTGCTGTCATCATGCAGCTTTAGGTAGAGCAATGAATTCCAAAGCATAAAAGTCACTAAAAATGAATTCCAAAGCATATCACTGATGATGTAAATATGACCCACATAGCATTAATATATACTTTTGAAACTTATTTAGAAAAACTTTTTAGGAAAAAGACTTTTAACCACCTCTCTCAAAATCAGGTGGAATACAGAACATTTCTAAAAGATTTCCTTCAAATTATATTAAAAAAATGGAGAACTCCACATATTTGAGAATGCCTCATGAAACTTCAGCTAGTGCTACAAGTCTCAAGGAGAAAGTTGAAATAACAAGACCCAACTGGACACATCAGTTTAGGAATACATGTAGCATTTAAAGGCAGATCACTGTTTTTAATGACCTTTTGGGGAACCTAAGCCACCAGGTCCCTGTAATGCGCTTTAGGCGGACACATGATAGCTGCCACCACCTGATGGATCTCGTTCTGCAAGCCCTGGCTAACGGCATCCGCAGGCTCCCATGTGCTGCCTTTCCCACTGCTTTACAGATAGAAGATAAATGCAGCGATTATTAATAAGCTGCAACTAAGAAGAACAATCCCCATTTAGGGGTTATTAACCTCATCCTACTCCAAGCAGCATGGATGAGACTGTAAAAGGCTAATGATACATGATTTTTGTCGAAATTCAGGTTTTTACAATGTGAGATTGTATTTTGGAGTTTTTGACTAGGGTTGTTGACATGCCGAGGAGAAAAACAAAAATTCTGCTCTCTGGCTCTTTTTTTTCTTTTCTTTTTTTTCCTTTCTTTCTTCCTTTTTTCTTCCCTTATGAGTTGGTCTGTTTTATTGCTGGCAGACTGTCTTTGTAAAATAAAAAGTTAAAAAAAAGAATAATGGGAAGAAAAATCAAAGACAGGAGGATAATTAATTTACATTAATTTCAGGCATTACCTAACAGCTGATTTAAACACATACTATCTATTTCTAAAAATGAAGATGCCACTGGAGTAAAACTTAACACCTGTTTAACAGTGTGATGTCTATAAAAAAACATAACACAATTGCCGAGGACAGCAGGGAATAGTAACTTTGTTTCCCCAACTGACAAGGAAGAGTAGATTTAGAGAAGGCATTAATTTTGAAGCTATTTGGTATTGATTGCCAACAGGTTTCAACTCTAAGCAGGCATTAAATGCTTAGGAAAAAATCTGACGTTAGATACTAAAATCTTATTGAAATGCCTAGATGATGTATCACCTCTGAAATTCTAATGGTTCCATTTTCATCTCCCTTTTCATCCATTTCATCTCGAGATGATTTTAGAAATTGGCTGCATTGATTTTTCAGTTAAACGTATGTTTTTATAGGTCGGACATTAAACGTATTTGGACATCTGAAAATAGAGACGCCTGTTTCCCTTTTCAAGACTCGTTGCACGCTGAGCCAGCCCGCAGCGCAGCGGGGACCAGGGACAGACGGCAGCCGGGATCTCCCTGCCTTCTGCTCAGTCTGCTCGCTGCCCAGCGCCTGTTCTGCTCCAGTGCGCAAGGTGAAGCCACTAAGACTTTCTTAATTACCTATAGTTTCCAGCTATTATGCTGGGCAGCGTTCTATTGACCCTGCCAAATCCCATTTAGCTGAAAGCAAAATGTTTGCACAGTCATTTCTAAATTTATACCTGCAAATGTTAATAAGTATGCTGCAAAATTAGCAAAATGGCTATGATTAAGAAATGTGCTATCTGGTCCCCATTATGCTGTCTATTTCTGCAGCCACGCTTTAATCCATGTACAGTGCAGTAGTTTCAAGAAAATAGTAAAGAGAGGATTTTCCTATTTGCTGCATGGCTTCATTGTAGATTCTTGGGAGTTGCAATGATTTATCCTCACTAGTTTTCTACTGCTGTAAGCCTTTGGTGATGGTTCTCTCAGAGGTTTTGCTCTGTCCACACCCACCGCATCCATATTTTCCTGCAGTGATCCAATAAAACTTAATGATAGGTATCATGGTACAAAAGGGGAGACTGAACTCTAGTCTGAACAGCTTTGCACAGTTAGCGCAAATTGGAATAAGTATAGATGAAATCTTTCCCTAACGGACTAAAACAAAGCAAAAAGGTTTATCTTCTTTTTGTTTCCAAGGAAACCTTACAATGTAATAACTCATTCACTTTTTAGGGAGAAATTTCCCTTCATTTCTCCAGAACCTTTTAATCTAAAATTCCTTTAAAAATTCATTTTGCCAGCTAGGATTCTTGGGTTCCTCGATTACTTCCTTTAGAAAGGATGTAAGGGGACACAGACACTAAAATCACCAAGCATACAGAACAAAAAATGTTTTGAATTTTTAATAGTTACTATTTGCAGATAGTAAATGATAGATTTTATTTCTGATTTAAGGTTTTTAATTTTAAATACAACTTTTTCACTTAAACTTAGAAAATGTGCTGTTCTGTAATATTTAAGTGGTATTTGTCAGCTATATCTTAGAATATCTATTATAGATTTGGGTATGCAACTTCCATGAGAACATCCACAGAAAGAAAGATAGACACCGAATGAAGCCGAGGGAGCGCGCTCCTGAAGGCAAAAAGGGCCAGCAAACCCAATATCTAAGGTAAAAGGGCAGTGTCCAGCATCAAGGTTTGCAGTGTCCTTAGTTTTAAAAATTTAAGCGTTTTTCTGAAGATTTAGAATATAAGGATATGGGGAGCCTACAACATATGCAATTGCAATAGGAGGTTGATAGCTTTAGGTTTGCAGAAATGCAAGGCAGGTTAAGTGCAGTGGGTACTTCAGAGGTTTCGACAGGCAGATTTAAAACTGAAAGAAAAAAATAGAAGAAAAAAAGGTAAGTTTAGAGTCATATATGAGTGAGTTTTGGTCTTGGAAGTAATGGAAACGTTTAAGTTCAGATGTGTAACTCAAATGTGACAAAGAAGTCTTTCTACGAAGGTAGATGACTTGTTTTTGAAGCACTTGATAGCAAGAAGTTATGGTGTACTCAAGGACTGATAGCCAAGACAGATAGATAGGAAAAGAAAAATCAGTGAGTGTCTATATATCATTATTGCTCCCCTGGCAACAGAGGGAACACAGACTTCTGAGTTTTCCAGCAGGGCCCCAAGTTAACCATTCGAACAGAAAAGGCCAGGACTTCCAATTTTGAGACACTGACCTTGTGACATCATTAAATACTGGATATTAAAGCACCGTAGCAGAAGACAGCAAAAAAGAAGGTTCTCGGGCTAACAGACATAAAAAATGTTAGCCTAACACCTATATCTTTTGTAGATGGTTAAGAAATCTGAGTCAGCCAGAAAGCTCAGAAAAAAAGAAACATCAAAATACCTTCTATCAAATATATGGTCGAGAGAAAATCTGATCAAATTCCATATAAGACAAAAAAATCAAAACATGTATTTCATACACAGAACCTTCTACTGCAAAGCAATGAAGGGATTGATCTTCTCTTTATATAGATTTCATTTTGAAACAAAGAGGAACTGAGAATATAATACAAATAAAATACAGAGTTAGGAACTGCATAGAATATCTTTGCGGTTTTATAGCAGTACCTCTCAAGGACAGTCATATTAGATAACTTCTCCCTTAATTTAGTATGTCTTCAACTACAGGCAACTGGTTTAGGCTGAAGAGGAAATGAAATAAAACATATTCTTAGATCTGCCATGTACAGATCCATGCAAAATTAAACTATTAAGTATTTGCCTCATGAAGGAAAACATACTTCTTGTGAATATATGTATCACACACATACTCAAATAAACACAGTGTCTCTCTGCACACTCTACAGTTAAAAAGCGTCAGAATCAAAATGTGTTTATTGAGTCCATAATGAGTGTAGAACTTAAAGCCACTAAACACTCAATAAAGTATTTTTGGCACCTTAGAGACCCTCACAATGAAAACAGGGAGGGTCCTATGCTCTATTAAAGCCAAGGAAGGATTCTTCTCAAAGCTCCTTTCTTATCTTTCTTAATAATTTTTGCCCCAATGCAGTGACTTCAAGATTAGCTTTTGTCACATTGTATTATGCTTTTGTTATATACTATACCAACCTGGAAGAAACTCAAGGCAGTTTTCTGAACTACAACAGCTACTTAGAATCTGCACCTCCATCTTCTTCTCCCACTTCTAAACCACCTCTTCCTCCTCATCATCACTTCAGTTAAACCACAGGAAAAGTGACCTAATGAGAACGTATGAAAATGAAAGCAACAATCTTCTCTAACTACACAGCTGTGTACTTCAGTGATGAGAGGCACCAAAGCCTCCTTTGGGAAGGGTCCTGCCTCCAGTCCAGGCAGCAGATTTTGCCAAAAGTCTGGCTAGGTGGCTTTCAAGGCCATGTTTGGACCAGCAGTACTGATGCCTGCAGTACAGCCACCTGGCTCTGGAAAACACTGACATTTAGTTTAAAACTGTCTAGCATATTCTATGGACTTCTATGTCTAGCAACAGCTATATCAGAATATACTGATATCATTACATAGTTTATACTGCTCTGCATGAAGCAGCTTAGCTGAAGCAGGATAGCTACCTTTCATGTTAAGAAGCTATTATTACTACATTTTTGAAGTAGAAAAAGGTCTGTTAAACATGTATACCAATTAGTTAGGAGAAGTGAAATATTACCTTCATTACTAAGGCAGCTAATCAAAATTCTGCTTTTTTCAGGCATTTTTTCTTCATGTGACTCTTCTGTCACAGAGTATTTCTTTTAAAATTTACTTTCTACCTTAGGTGCTATTATCTGGCTGTGCTTCCTTGTGCCATTATTTTAGGGATTTGGGGGTCCTAAAGGCCTATTTTTTTCACTTTTGGCAGCTGAGGTTAGTCTTTTAGGTAGTTGTTCTAACTTCCAATGAACTGAATTGCAACTTCAATGGACTTACCAAGAAAACTGCTATAAAGATGCCAAATAATCTTGCCTAACGAGACATTAGAAACTGTGAAAATAAGGCCGGAGAAAAATATCTGTAGCCCATTATACCCATACACCTCCTTTGAGGCTTCCCAGCACACACCACTCCACTGCTGGTGCCAAGAAGCTGCGAGGTCTGCACGAACGTTACCTTCAGTTCCACAAGCAGGTAACTGAGCATCAACACAAGCAAGTTTCTCTCTCAGTGTCAAAGAACTACAAGTTTCTTCAGCTAGAATGCTAATCTGATCATTAAAATAAATAATGCCTCAAGTCATTCTCAAACACACATATACTATATTTCTATGTCAGAGAAGGAAAAAGGTTTGGTTTTTGGAAAAACCAAAAAAATTTTGGTTTACAAGCTTGTAAACCAAATAATTTTCTCTTTCTTCACAGGTTCTGTAAATTTGCCTAAATTTGCCTGTGTAACACCATGCTGCTCAGCATCATGCTGAGAAACCATCTTGGCCCTTCAGCCAAAAGCCAAGTCTAAGGCCAGGGACATTTGGCATAGCTGATTGGGCAAGAGTATGGTGAGATCACCTCAAAGAAAATCCAACCTCTTACCTTGGGCAGGATCAGGAGGGCCAAACTCCAAAGAATACCGCAGGATGAAATTGTTATTCCACACGTACAGCTGGTTATCTCGGGGGTTGTAATCCACCGCAGCAATGTACTGGTACTGGTTGGGGAAGGGAACATCGACGTGCTCGCCCCTGCTCAGCCTGGTGTTGTAGATGTAGTCGATGGCGTTCCTGCCCGTTTCACTCTCGTTGTCTTGGTAAACCGACCGCACGACGTAGAGGACCCCACATATCATAAATGCGTTTGATGCTGCCCGCTTGTCATACGTGGTTTCCCACGTGGCTTCAAAGCGCAGGGTGTAGGGGTTCAGCTGGCTAATTACGATCATTCCGTTGTTCTGCTCCGTGGCATAAATCACCCACAAACCATTTTCATCCACGGCCAAGTCAATGTCAGTCTTGCCTCCCCATCGGTATGGAGAAGTGTCATGGTAATTAGCGTAATTGATAATGGCCTCTCCGCTCTTAATTCTAGTCCTCAAGTCAAATTTAACTATGTTCCTAGTTCTTTCTTTGTTAAAAAAGACAGCACCGTCATACACGACAAACCCAGTACCATCCACTCGATTTGGAAGTTTGTATGTTGTCTGCTGACGTCCATTTTGGAAGTCCTCCAGAGAAGCGTATTCTATCAAGGTATCGGTGCGGTATGGAGTCCACGGCATGAAGTATATTTTATCTGCAGCCTGGAGAGGATCTTTGCACCAAGCACCTGCTTTTTGTTCAGCTTCATATAAATACGGTGAGTCCACAATTGCTTTCAACGTTCCCGGGCAAACAAAAACTAACAGTCACAGAGAGAAGTAAGACAAGAATTATGTCAAATTACAACAGTCTTGTAATCAAAACAAAAGAAAAAAAAAGAAAAAAAAAAGCTAGGTAAATTATAATGACTGTGTCAGGAAGAAAAAAAATCAATTGAATTGTCACTGGATTACACCTAGTTTTAGAATTAATGCAGTTATCACCCTTTATCATCCACTTTTCTTAAAGTTACCATGTTCTTGCTGTACCAGTATGGGAAGTGGACAGGAACTGTTTTCACTAGTACAGACCAAGGCTCAATGGCATACACAAACAGCTGAAAATGTAGAGCTACTCTTGCATTTTCATCTTAAGACTTTTAATGAATACGCATTATCGCTCCAGAGCTTTTAACTGGTGTGCAGCAGTGCGCTAGGTCATTTCAGTCCGAAAAAAAATCACTTCGACTTGTTTAGAACTTTAAGAAGTGGGGAGGCTGAAAAAGGAGGTGCCTCGCTTAGAAATAAAGAAACAAAACAAATCATCAGGTATATTGAAAAAGCAATTAGGAGCCGAGAAAACAAAACACAACCAAAGCAATGAATGAAACAGACCAGGAAACCCTGTAACCATGGCATGCTATGGAGAGGGTTCTGGAAGCCAGGCAAGATGACACTTTATTAACAAGAAGTTACCCAAGGGTGAGAGAAAGAGAGGGAAAGAAAGACAGAGAGGGAGAGAAAAAAGCAAGGGAGTCATCCCTCCAGCCCAAGTGTTTCAGACACTATCCCCCGCCACCTACTTTAAGCAGCCAAGTCACTTTATTGCAAACAGTCGACTTCTTTATGAGGTGTACTTATGAGATCCTGCTGATTATCATAATATCAGAGTGTTGTGGGGAGGGGAAGGGAAGAGGTTAACATCCATAAGGCACATAACAAGGAGCTGGGGTTTGGACTGTATACGTTATTTACCTTTTTGCTCCACTTCTATTTTAAGCATCGGAAGAAAAATAAAAAAGTGCAAGGAAAAAAGAAAGAAGATTAACATAAATTGACTATTAATCTAAAGATTAAATTAGTAACAGACGCTAAATATAGGGAGAATAAGAACTGCACTATATTGGATAAAGAGAAACAGACAACAGGAAAACCTAGCAGGAGAGAGATTCTCAGGTTACATAAGGGAACATGGATCAATCATTTCAGTAGATTAAGGAGGCAACACAGATATGTTGGCATGTAGTTTCACTTAGTGAACCTGAATAAATAATGAATGACTTTACTAATGCATGGTATACATACTCTTCTTCTGAAACCCAAAGCATTATGCTATCAGGTCGATTTTTAAAAGAATGGCACATTAAGATAATATATATGTGCTAATGCACATATACATAGTATTTTAACTATGTAACTATCAATCTGAAATACAGTATATTAATCATACAGGTAAGTATGTGTGCTCTGGAAACCTTCCCCCCGTCCTTTCCCAATCATTCCTCTGCTCTTCTTTCTTGTAAAGAGAGTAGCTTGCTCTCCTTAGGTTTTAATTTATTTGTTTTCCTGAATGTTAATCTTGACAGTTTTGTCACTTCTTAGCCTATAACTGCAAAATTAGACTAGGAGAAACATGCAAAAACATCTAGAAAGAGGAAGCAAAAGCACAGTAAGCAAGAAGAAAAGAGAAGAAAAAAAATACATTTAGTTCATTTAGATATTCTCCAGCATCACTGATTAAGCCCGAAACAGAAAACTGGTTCACAAGGACAGTCGTACTAACTGTTCAAAACAAACACCAATCCCACCACCATGCATGGAAAATCATACAACAAACTCGATTAACAAAGTTATTGTTACAGCAATTATTTTCCAAGGAATTTTTAAGGAACAATTCTGGGAAGACTTAGAGCTTAAGTCTAGCTGGTAAACAGCTTTCCAATAATTATTTGCAAAAAAACCCTATTTCATATACTCAGTAGTCTTTGAAGTATGTTCCCTTAGTTTCATAAAATGACCTGTAAAATGACAGTTGTACCAATCTCTGTAACAGTATCTGCTGATACTAGGGAAGTGTATCAAAACTATCTGCACAGCTATTACATCTTCAATATTATGGTATTATCCAGAAAAAGGTATTTGTATGTTCCATAAGAAGTTCGGGATTTTCAGCCTCATCTAACAAAATTACATGTGATTTTGTGAGGATAGTATCGGCTGAGCTAATCTAGTGTTTCTTTAGAAAACAACTCTCAAACTTTTATGGGAAGGAGAGAGAAGAGAGGTACTTAATACTGCCAAAATGAGCAGCAGTTTTCCTAGCCTTTGTTCATTTATATATTTTTGGGAAACGTTCTTGTTTTTTTGCAATTTGTAACTCCTGAGTTATCTGAGTAAACAGAAAATGCAGTCCTCGGCGGATTCCTAGGTTTTCACAATTCAGTGTTAATGACTTTCAGATGATTCTGTCAGTGAACTATTATGCATGAGCTTATTTCTCGCCAAAGAGCAATATTGATATTGTACCTGCTTTGAATCAGTAATAGGACAGTGGGAAAAAAGACAGGGATAACCGAAATCATTAGTGGCATGCCTGCTCTGAGTGCATTTGTGTAAAGCTGCACAGTTTTCAGGGACAGATGGGCTTACTGAAATAAACAAATGCTGCAAAGCCCAATCAATACATAGAGAGAGAATGAAACACTTTAAAATGTTTTCTATCGAATTCCTGAGTTCAAAAAGGGCTTAAAATAAAAATGCACCAATGTACAAAATGGTACTTTTGATGCTCTTATTAATAAAAGAGTTGACTTCTCTCATTCAGTCAAAGTGTCAATGTACATTGTGCAGCATAATTGAGAGAAATGTCAAGTACGGTACTCTCAATTTCTCTGTAATTTAATCAATAACATTCTAATTTTAGGACAAAGCAGTGGCTATTAAATTTGTTTAGAATTGTGCTTTTGTTGGAGATCCAACTGAATTTCTCAACAGTTTTTTTTTTGAACTACAGAAGATTAGAAAAACACCCACCACAGATCTCCACTCTAAGATGCAAACAGAGGAAGCTTTTTACTAAGCATTCTGTTATGAGGGTGATGAACACAGAACCCAAAGGAAGCTCAATTGACACGTGTGATCAGCAAGGTAGCTATGCATTTCTGGAGGCCAACAAGACATAGACAAGTTCGTAAACTGCATTTTGTACAAGGATGACACACCAGCTGCAATGTAGAAAAGCTCCCAATTTTTATTACAAAAACTGGTACTAGAGCTAATTGTAATCTCTTGTGGACAGAAAGGTGTTGTAGTAAGAGGCAATACATTTTGCAGTCCCACAATAACCAAAGATGAAGTTCAGAAATATAAAAACTTCTGCGTTTAGTTTCAAAGTCTTGTGAGCACAAAACACGTCCTCTCTGAGGCCCATGAAGGCCTATCCGCCTTCCTGACCAGACTCTGATGCTGCAGCAGCTGCTGTTTTCAAGCCTAATGATTTCAGCCCTTCCATATGCCTGGAAATGGAGCACAGGAAGCAGAATGTATGGGAGAAAACATTAGACTTGAGATCTGGAACTGATCAGGCAGTAAACTAGAGACTTGGAGAAGTGCAAGGATGGGCTTTGGGGGACAGGGAAGAAAGCCCACAGCCAAAGGGCTGCTGAGACACAGCGTGCATTGAAATAGAACTTCAAAGCTCATCTTTTAAAACTGCCAGCTTTTTTGGATGGTTGCTGGCAAAGACAGAAGATTCCTTTTAAAATTTGGAATTAGACATAGTGTCATCACTGTACAAGCTGCAGTTAACAAACCCCCAAATTTAGACCTTAGAAGATAAAAAGTATCCAGAATCCCGAGTTATGATAGACACAGAATTATATAATCACAGAGGCAGAACAATGCAATTGTCAATAAATAAAAAGGAATATTTAAAAGGTAGAATAACTACATGTTAGAGTACAGGGCAGGCCGCGCTGTGGCACTATACTTCCGAAACTGGAAAAGAAAAGAAGCCCGTAGAAAGGAATACCCAATCAGTAGAATACATCCACACTTGTTTTCCTAAAACAACATAAAAAATTATATTTAAACATTATTTGCATTACACTTTCTCTCTATGGACTAGCTACTACTGGAACTGGAAACGTAACCTCTTGTCATTTGACTGATCTCATGGTTTGGAACCAGATGCACTGCCCTCTTTCTGAGAATTTGGGAACAAAAATAATGCTAAAGCAAAAGTTATTTTGTGGAACACAATAATTTTGGTTAGATTGGGGTAAGACATCACTCCTCAAAAGTGGCAAAGAAGAAGGGTTGTAACAAGCTACCAATACTACACACAGGAGGAATGGCACTAGGGATCATTGTATGCAGTAGGCTTCCAATCCTACAAATGGTACAGAAAAAAAAAAAAATCAGAAAGCATCCATTTCACAATGACACAGCAGAAATGAAGAAAAAAGGATGATCTGTGTTTGGCCTTTAACATCAGTGAATACCCAGTGTGGTGAAACAGTACATCTGATTTAGGAAGCTTGAACTTTAAAATCGTGTGCATTAACCAATATAGACAGTTTTGACATGGCTTTGCTTATGCCAGAACTCATTTCCTTCCTTTATGGATATAGACTGTCACCACAGTGTTTTTGCATCTCAGAGTTGGTTGTTTCCTGTACCAATAGAAAATGCAACTTTGGTTAAGCATTACTGCAGATCAGGAAATTCACACTCAATAGCAACTTAAGGGAACAATCAGTGCACTGCTCAAACTCCACTGCCAACACAGCTATTTCTCTGTTGGATTACAGGACAAGGGAGAAGTCACTGCAAAGAATGACCTTATGAAGAAGCAAAACCAGTTAGAAGTGTTGATTCTGCAGAATGTTTATAAGCATGCACACATGACAATGGAAAAATATTAATTACTGCAAGGAAATAAGAAGTATGTCTAAAACTAGTGAATTCTGGCATTAGAAAGAATGCTGTACAAAACTGCTGAAATAGCACAACTTTTTTTTTTTTTGTGCTCAATATTGATTTCAGTATTTACTCTGTTTGCAATAAAAAGATCTGTTTTGGCAGTTGATTTCAAGGCACAATTCACAATTTTCTGTTCACAGTAAAAGTGAACTCTTCTTTCTTATTCTCTTCCTAATGTCTTCAAGAAAGGGATTTGCGCAGCGTACTGCTGCATAATTCACCGTGCATCAGTGCTCACCAGTGAATGTGCCCCGGAAGCACAAAGTGGCCTTACAAAATCTTCCAAGGGAGACATTCACCTCGGCTTGTCTGTGGTTGGTTTTGCTGGGCACCAAAAGCAGCCACAGCAGCAGGTAGCCTTTCATGCAGATCATGATTAAAATTGAAGTCAATTCCTTCTTTAGAAATCCATGAGCCAAACCAATTTGTCAGCAAGTAGCATTGGGCAAAAGTACAAATTTCTAGCTGGCCTACTGAATAGCTAATTTGAGTTTGTTTTCTGGAAAAACAGTAGCCTTAAAAGCCAAACACTTAAGAACACAGACAGACACTTGGCCAGCATCGCCCCATGGCTTCCTTCCACACGTGGGGAAGCTAATTGGAGGCCCTCGTCGGCAAGTGCTCTGCATGCATAATGGTCTGGGGGGGCCAGAAACATATGCTCCTTTTCCATGTAATAATAGCGCTCCCGCTGTAATTGTGACAGCCAGAGGAAGTGAGCAAGAATAAAAAGCTTATACTTACTGTAAGGAACACATTCATACTGAACTTCAAGGTATTTGTATGTCCCAGGACAAGGATCAGGAAACACATCTGACCCAGTAACTACTATACATTGTGTTCGGTTGTTGCATCTGAAATGTGAAAAGAAAGCAGGCTAATTAATTTAAAATCACATTTTAATTTGCAAGTTAATACTAAAGTGGCAAATACAGCGCTAACTCTTTTCACGCTTGGGCAGTTCAGTCTGTAAGACAACCAAGTTAATTAATACTTGATCAGTCAAAGTCCATAAATAAGATTTTGGGGTAGTATCTGTTCCAACGTTATATTCCTGAATTTGGGAATCCATGTCACTCATTCACACTGATAGTGACAATAGTTTCCAAATATCAATAGAACTAAAGCAAATGTCAAAGATGATGCAAGACAAAAAAAGTGCAAGGTTTTGGTTCTGAGTAATGTGCAATGACAGAAGTGAGCAATTCCTTAGTTCTTTAGAGATATACATACTGCTGAATGGCTGTACATCTCAGACAGCTTTCTCCTCGCATTCAAAGAAGCTATAATTTTAGCTGAAAGAATTACTGTAGACAAAGAGCATTAACATTTCCACTTTAATTACTTTAGGAGCAACTGGTATACTCTGAGTTTCCTCTGCTAGGTTACAGGAAAAGGGAAAGAATGACCTTCTGAGGACATAAGAAAAATGGTTAAAAAGAAAAGTTGCAATATTATTAACTGAAATACAGTTTAGGCTAAATATTGAAACATATATACTTAACAAATAAAAATGTATTTTGATAAATACGACTTTAGATAAGTGGCTAAACACTGGAGAGTACTGAACTTCACAGCCTTTAGGGTTTTTTTTAATTACTCAAATATTTTAGGTCACCTTTCAATTTCCTAGAATAAACATTATTTCAGTGGATTTTAAAAAGGCAAAAACTACCACCTAACTGTGAAGAAACAGTCAAAATGCTATTTAGAAAAAATAGACAGAAGGAAGTGGGGAAAAAAAGAAGGTCAGGGAGTTGGTGACTAAAAGAAAAGGAGCTTGACTGATCTTCTCAAGGGTGAGTCTTGTTTGTCAGTAAACTGAATAATTCCAGTCTCAAGTTAAGTAAGCGCCTCGCCTCTGACTCCCACCTCTCCTGCCCTGCTGCTTCCCACACTCTGAATGCCACATCCCAAGCCAAAACAATCTGTCTTGTATCAGCGTGTTTTCACAGTTGTACATTGCAAACAGGTGCGAGAACAGTTCATGCTGCCTCGTGAAAGGTGGAGCATGGACAATTGAGACAAATTACTTCCTTTTTAATATTCTAATAGAAGTAGCACAGAGCCAGGAATACTCTGGCTAAGCAATTGCAGGAACAAAATAAGGTTCTGACTTTTTGTTTTTCCTTTTTTTCCTTTTTTTTTTTTTTTTTTTTTTAAGTCTAGTTATCTCACTTTTAGTCTCAGAAGTCTCATAATTGCAAAATCAACTGGGAATAACCAGGAGTTTTTGCACACCCGGGAGGGATGGGGAGCTGTGTGGGAAGAAGGAAAGAAGGATCTTCTGGAGGGCCCTCATACAGCTCACACAGGGATTGCCCAGCCACTTAGGATGACAGGATCATCCGCAGCAATAGTCTGTGTAGTATATAATACAGTTGGTAATAATTTGTGTATATTACATCACATATATTTATAGTATACTATATATAGTTTATGCATAAGCTTATATGTGTAACATTTAAAATATATATTTATATATTTTTAAATGATTATATTATTGCTTGTATATATAGTTTATATATACTATTACATACTAGTTTCTTTAAATTTCGTTTTGTTTCGTCAGTGAAAACCATGTTGAAGCAAAAATCATTCTTACAGTAGGACTCTGCATAGTGTATCATCCAGTATAATGGTTTCTACAGCTTTAAGCTGTATGAAAATTTCATTTTACACTTGAATGAGTGGCAATTAAGAGAGAAATATTGATTTGTTACAAAATAAAATGGATATGTATTGAGAGGAATTGCTTGAGAATGAAATTGATGAAGGTCATATCTAGCCCTGGAAAAAAAAAATTGGAAAAAAAAAAAAAGCTTTAGCAGCAGTATTTATAAACTTGATGGAAAAGACAAACTCTTGCCCCCTGTGTCTTTTATTTTCCTCCCATGAAAAATACATAACGTTGCCACTGATCAGAAGACTGGGAAGAACTTAATGCTAAGTTAGATGGAAAGGGTAGATGATAATTGCTCACCAGTGTCCAACTGAAGGCACTGAGAACCACCTACAAAAAATAGTTGACTTTCTAAAATCTTTTGAGTGCTTTTCTATGCAAGAAATGCCCTACTGTGCATGCACCCAGCTTTGCTCACTTGCAGCCAATAGGCAAGAAGTCCCAGTTGCACAAAACGGGGCCGAGGCTGCTGCTGCAGCAGAGCAGAGAAACAAAGTACCTCCCTGTCCCCAGGAAATGTACCTATGTGGACAACTGGATCAAGGATTTGTGCTTTAGGTTCTAGTTTTTCACATTCGCATCACTGGTTTACATTTAAGAATGCATTACTAGCTGCATTTTACAAAACCTGTATAATTTTCTCACAACATTCTGATTTTCACGCATTTTTAAGACGTCAAATTAAAGACGCTTGTTTAAGATATTCATATGCAAAAAAAATCCACATTCTGACAACTATTTGTTACCTAGTGAGCATACTCCAATTCTGGGGAAACTTCACAAAAACGAGAGCAACTACAGCAGCTGTCAATTGCAATGCAGTGGTTTGCGAGGAGATGAAGTTGAAGTAGATTTGGCAGAGGTAGTTGAGAGAGAAGCAACTTGGGGAATCTTCTCTGTTATGACTTGTTCTCCAGATAAATGGAAGTCTTCAGTCAACAGCACTGCTGCTTTTTTTTATTATTTTTTTTTCTTTTTTTGCTCTCTCTCTGTGAAACCAGGCATGATAACTTTTGTATTAGTTATTGCCACACAGTTCCGCTGCTGGCTGCAAAGACCATTTTCTGACAGGAAAAGGTCTCAGTTAATCTTTAAGATAAGAAACACCGAAATCTGGTATACTGGACAAAAGATACTCCACCTTCTATGAAACTGCACACAACAGTAGATTACTGTGTAAGGCTACAGCATATCAAAGGCACCTCATCACTGCTAGAGCAGAACTTCATAATTCCGAGAAATTGTCAGTTTTGAACCACTATGTCCAATAAGAATCGCATTATACTGTTACAGCCTGAGCAACTCAATCCCTCACGCCCCATTTCCCAGTCCTCTCAGGAATGTGCAAGCCTTTGCTAAAAACGGTTATTTCATGGGATTCTCCAAAATAAGTTTATAACAGAAATAAAATTCTTAGCAATTAGAAAAATTGACCTGGACATCAGAGGAAAAAAATGAACAGCCAATTAGCTTGAAGTCTCACATTCACTTTAAGCTTTATTCTTTTTACATAACATACTGCCAGTCTGGTACATCTATGCAAAATTATTCCCATCAAAGGCATAGCCTGTACCAGCTTTAGTTTCCAGAAAATTGAGATTTATGAAATAAACCTCATCTGTTACAAACTCTGTACAAACTCAATAGGAGTTGTTTCAAAAATTGTAGTAAATGAACTAAAATTGAAGCCTTCCTTAGGAAACGACTAAGTGCTGCACACGGGTAACCCAGGCTGCTGGGCTAACAGCAGTCAGAGTTTTGCAGAGGGGAAGGGAAGAACACCACTGCTGTCTCATAAAATGCACGCATTGAGTACTCGAACCCTTATTCCTTCAGTAGTTTAGCATGAATGAAGAAAGGTTACATTTTCATAATGCAAATGCATCGCTTCAAATCTAGTAATCTAAAAATCAAATGGAGTGTTTAATTAACAGTTACAGTACAATGTCTGAACTCCTTTCACCTTGGGAAGAAGGCTGTGCAAATGAGGAATGGCCCTTTCACACATTAGATTAGCACAGAACAAAACGAGAAGCGAAGCCTCCCGCAGCCCGCAGTGCTGCAAGCAGGCGCCGCCGCATCCATCTCCCCGGTGCTCCAGCTCTGCGCTGCCATAAGGACAGCAGCACTTTCCACAATAATTTGTTTGCATTCCAACTCTAATCTCGACTTGTACAATTCCCAATAAATTGCTCTGGCTGTTCTTTTTTAATATTTTTTTTTTATGATCGTACATCCATTATTGCACTTTCCCACGTGCAATGTATGGAGATGAGATTCCACGTGCAATGTATTGTGTGAGGTGTTTTAATCAATAATCTTGTTCTGCTGATTAAGCAGGGGCTTCTGTTTTGGCAAGATAACATTAGTTTCTCCTGTCATGCTCCAAAAGCTATTGGGAATCTTCAACAGATCATTAGATATGCTACAATAAAGCTTTGGTACATTCTCTTTTCTTTCTTAAATTACTTCTTCACTGTCCTATCATTCCCCGTCACCGCTGGCACTGCATTATTATTACAGCTCCCCTGAAACTTGCACTAGAGCTATGTCTCCAGGCCATAGGATGCCATTTTCAATTGAAGCTTCTGCTTGAAAATATAAATTAAGAAAATTTCATTATCTCCTGCCAAGGGCCATTATTCACCACTGTTCTAAGGAAGATTAAAAATGCAAAATCTACGGACTTGAACAAACACTCCAGCATTAAAATGAAATGCTCAGTGTATCACGACTGGACCAGAAAGTTGAAGTACTGCAAGCTGAAAAGCAAATCCTAGAAACATTATTAGTGCTGGATGTGACAAACAGTGACTGAGGGAAGAGATCCTCTTTATGGGTAACTTAGGTAAGGTACACAGAGATACATACAATTCCCTTACAATACTTCCTAGTGGTTTTGCACAGTTAAGACATGTTAATCATGCCCACTTCACAGTTTATCCTTCTACTGCTTTTGTTTCGCATGGGTACCTTTTGACAAATATAGTAACATAAAAGAAACAGCGCCATTTGAGAAGGATATGGGCTTAGAAGCCAGCTAGCAAAATAACTTCGCTATTCCCCGGGCTGCGGCTTTCTGTGAACACAGCATCTCATTTCGAAAGGTAGAATTGGCAAGGACTATCAAGACATAGAAAACAGTTTTATGTACTTCAAATTTAAAAGGGCAAAAAATAAGGTAGTAAATAACATAGCAAAAGCACCATTTATTTTTAATAAAAATGTTAATACACTTCAAAAATCTATTTTGAAATGTTTTGAAACTTTCAGGTCAGCTTTGACAATATTTCTCTTTCAGCATATTGATTAAATACTTAAAAGCTAGCACGATGACATGCTCCTGCATATTGCCTGCAGCAACCTGCTTAAACACTACTTGCAGCACGTAAACTATGAGTCGTAGCACCACATACTCCATATGGTCTCGTTGTTCCTTATTTCATCCTCTGTGAGTTGCAGTCAGAGTAGAGGGATGGGCATGTGCAATGACTATGTTCTGTGCACTGACTTTTAACAACAGCTTGTTTTAAACTGAAAAATTCCTGAACCTCTTTACCCAGAATAAACGGCTGACTTTACATATGTATTTCTAATAGCGTAAAACTGCCATGTGAGATGTGCTTCTCCTTTTGTATGTATATGCACTAGGCCTCCACTGCTGTTAATAAACTCAAAGTTAATATGTATGAAAATGTCAAATACTACTTAAATACTGTATTTTATTAATTTAATCTGCAGAAAATATGCAAAAAACCCAGACATAAAATAGCCAGAGAACAGGGATTTTATTTTGCAGGTATATAAATATACCTGCATGTACGCTCATATTTAAAGGAATATATTTAAAATCTGAGTTTCAATTAGCATCACCTGACAACAAATACCACATTACACACCAGAAATGAAACCTAATCAGTCAGGAAATGGAGCCTGAGAAAAAAAGGACTGCTAAAAACTCAGGCCTTTCCTTTGAAGCCCAAATCCGGTGCAGTATTGCCAGGTATCACTGCAACACCCAGCCTGCTGCAGCAGCAGCGCTACAGCCATGTGCACTCGGGAAGAGAAACGTGCACTCCATCCCGAGCCAGGCTTTCTCAAGCACAGATATATAATACTGCAATCAGCTTTTTAAAAAATCTGGATGCCATACTGAGAAATTCAATTTTTTTTTTGTGTAAGATTAACATTTTAAAAAAACATTCTTTAATTAGAACCCCTAAAATTATTTTTGTGAATGAGAAAAAAAAATAAAAAGAAGGAAAAATGCATTAAAATACATACAAATAATAAAAAAATTTACTCAGAGCAAAGATGCGTTGATGGCAATTTTAATGAACTGAGTTAAAAATGGGAGACAGGCACTATAAGATTTTGGCTATAAGAATTGTGTTTTGACAGGTGAGATCTTCCTCATGTTCTTAATGCATTAAGGCATTCTACAAATTGGAAACGTGAAAATTCACTCTCCAGTCTCATATTTTCCGATACCTTTGGCAAGACAACCACTATAACAATAACCATGGCAGCTTCAGAATAAAACTATTTGGGGACAAAAATGTGAGGAAAAAATGTTCCTATTTTGTTTTCAAATACAATATTGATGATTTGTTGAATCTTCCTAATTACTGAGTAAACATAACATTAGCAAGCTAAATAGTGGGTAATTAATATAATAGAAGGTAGCACCAGAGCTTTGTTTCTGTTTGCCCCGATAAATATGCAACAATATGTAATCATGAGTTTTTTTAACGCTGTAATTCTGTGGAAATCTAAGGACAGACAACATTAAAGATGAAAACGCAAAATATACCATAAAGCACAACAGAAAATGTACAGTTCCCACAGGCCCTTCCTTGGCATTACCCAATCTGATTCAATATCAATGAATATATATCAGACTTGTATGGCAAAGTAATTTAATAGAGTATTTCTTGCTTTCAACCTCTTCTTACAATTTTAATACATTTAGTTATGACCTATTTGCATTTCAGTATTCATGTTCCACAGGTTCAAAGCAGTTACCATTAAAATGAGGGATCTTCCCACTTACTCACATTCACGTTATCAGAGATGCTATTTTTTTTTTTACAATTATTTTTGTTTCAGTACTTTGTTGGTGTAAATGCTATTAATATGGAGCTACTAATAACCTACCAATGCATCAGATAAAATAGAAAAAGGAAAAAGAAAAAGGTAAATTGCATGTAGATTCCAATGGAACAGATAACTCGCACCTTCTCTTGATCACTCTCACTGAGCTTTTATAGTCCCATCTTTCCTATTACAAGTAGCAGAGTCTTTGAGGAGCTGATCATAAAGTACAAAACTAGGCAACCAAAAAATGCAAGTGGTGTGCAAATAACAGTCTCCTAATGAAATTAACTTTTGTCAGGAATGCATGGGTGCATGCAAAATCCCAAACTTGTATCAGCATGATGCATGCAAGAGGAAACGTTCTGGAATATACGTTCTGGAACGTTCCTGATGCAAACTGCCTCCTGAAGATGGAACAAAAATCAAGCCATATTCATAGGCATATCATACTATTTATATAGGTATTTATTTGCAGGCACAACACAGCCCAGGAGTAAAGGTAGGATACGTGCCTTCACCAGAACGTGCAGGAAGTGCTTGTCCAAGTCCTGAAGCCCAATATCCAGGGGGCTAATATCCTGGATATTGATCCAGGCCTAACGCTGCATCAGGCTCCCAGGTGGAGAAGGACATAGAATACCAGCAAAAACTTTCATACTCAGTCTTGAAACACTAGCTCGTTTTATCTCTGGCTTGCCATTTGAGCACATTTGTAATGTAGCCAAAAGTTGTGTAACTTAATAGTGCTTCTGAGTCATGATGCTATGAGGAGTAAGCTGAACTATAAATTACAATATTGAAAACATGCGTAGTTTTATCCTTTGCATTAATTTGCACAGATCTTAAATACATTTGAAAAATCACCCACTTAAATTACTAAAATGAGGTATTTTAAAAGATAGCAGTGATTTGTTACAGCAGCTTAGGGTATTTTTAGAAGCCTCGATACACTTTTACTGCTTGTACTTTTACTGGACCTTCAGGTCAGGTTAATGCAAACTGGGCTTGACGTACTACGGGTCTTATTAATTTAGCACAGCTCTCCTGTTTGCATAAATGCACATTCAACATAAATGTAGCTTAGCTTTAATGGGAAAGTAAGACTTACTAATTTACAGAACTGGCTGAAACTATGATTTCATGGGGTCCTTTAGCTTTCCTCTACAATGGCAAAATGAGCAGTAACTTCAAATGAGGGGAGCCCCAAAGTGAGATCCAGGCATTCCCCTTGCACAATTAAAAAAATATATTACAAACTGTATCCATTAGGAGCAATTATTTATAAAAATGTTCACCTATTGCAGTGTGCATAGAGAAACAATCACATTTTTAACAAGGGAAATGGGAAATCGCTATGGGATGCCCCACTTAAATTAAATTAGTAAGAAACTTGTTATCAGACCATATAAAAGATATGCCATAATAAGACACGACCTTGCAGAACCCTGGAGTCAGTCTGTGATTTTCCCCCCCCGTAACCCTTCCCAATTATCTGCAAAGTTACAGACCCTTTTGTGGCAGGTTATTTTTCTGCGAATAGTGAGGGGTTTGGGGCTTCTAAATATTTAATTAGTCTTCTGATATGAGAATTGTTGAACATGCCAAGTGCTTCGATTTTCAGACTGCATTCGTCCTAATTACGCTCAGATTTAGATTGGTCATCCCCAAACCTCTCACTCTTGTAATTATTTACTCCTTAAAGATCATTCAGCGAGGAAATATTTTTCACCCTTATGGCTCTTTCTTTCCACAAATGGCTTTTCTGGTCCGTTAATTACCCACTCGGAGGATTAGAGTTTGCAATAATGCAAGAGATCCTGCATGTAAGATGAGTTTTACAGGGTGAAAGAGAATAAATTGTTTTTTTGTAAACACGCCTCAGGGAATATCCTCTTTTTGGGTTATAATTCTCATCACCAGAGGCCACGTGCCGCCAGGGCGAAGCGCTGAGCAAGGGGCCATGAACAGCATGACACCTCCAGTGATTTACCAAAGCAGCTGACAGAAGCATGGCACAACCCTCTTTCTCTATGTCCTTTTTGGGGGGTCTCATGCCTTTAAAGTTATATATATTGAGCAGATAATAACAAAATTACAGCTATTCTTATTTCATCTGCTGATTTTTTCCAGGAGCGCTGTCCCTGGGTAGGTCTCTAATCAACCCCGTAACAGTGGTGTCATTTTCTATTAAAATGTGTCTGAGAGTCCTCACTAGAAGCCCCTCTTCTGCGAGGAACGCCTGTCACAAAAGCGCTGTTACTCATTAGCCACACTGATGGCTGGATCTAATTATCCTCTGGAAAGCCTGCAAGGCTTCCAGGTATCGTTCTTCCCCTGCAAAAATATCTTTCCACTCTAACTTGGGAAGGCCAGTGCTACTCTCAGCACTGTGATCTGAAGTACAGGGATTACATTACTTCCCTGTGTTGAGTTGTGTGCTGATTCCTGGGATTTTCCATTTTCCGGCCCCAAACATTCAGGGGCTGCTTTTCTTTGCTTGCTTTTACACACACAGGCATTGTGTGCATTCTGTGACTGCTTTCTAAACAGCCAAGTGGGTTCACTCTATAAGAAATGCAAAAGAAAACCTCCTGGCTTGACTCTGTCATTGCACGGATAATCTTTAATTGTATCAAAAATACTCATAATCTAATCCTTTTATCAAACTGTCTACCACTGAAGGAGTCTCATGTGCCTGCACAATTAAAAACCCCATGTTAGCCATACATAATACTGTATTACATTTGATGCAAATCCTTTTCTATTGAAATAAGCACTGGGCTGACAGCAGGAAGTGGCTGATAAGAAAGCAACAAGGCATTGCTGATGGCATTCGTGATAACTGAGAACTAACTCGCACGGGTTCTGTCTACAGCACATTACCAAAGTGCTCCTGTTTTAAATGTGACTCCAGGAGATGTCCTTTTGCTGCATCTCATTCACAAAGAAAGGAAAATTATCTACGAAAGCTAAATATACAAAGTTATTGCTGTCTTTTCATATTCATCAGTGATGCTGGTACCAGAATAAAATACTGAAGGCAACATTGGTGCTGCTACAACCTCGGTGAGAGCACACCTACTGCTTCACAAGGGTAATGCTGGAGGGCAGCTCTCAAGAAATTCAGCTAACATGGGAAAGGTTATGGGTTCAGAAGCAGTTATTGTTACGCTTAAATAATTGAGACTAAATTCACTTCTTAAAGTCACAGGTAAAGAGCACAATTTGAGTTACGTTGAAACAACAGCTTTACATTGCTGGTAAAATGCTTGTATTAAGTACATTTTCAAAATTGCTCTTTCACCATATATATTTATCACAAGGAAGCAAGATATCCTGGAAGCAACAAACAGTAAGGTGAAAGATCACAGCTGCACAGATTACTATTAAGAATGGCATATAGATGCTTTTGTACATACAAGGACAAAACACATACCTTGCCAGATGAAATCTTGTAAAGCTCTATGTCATTAAGCAGCAGTAAGATGTCTGCCTGGGAAGTGTTCACAGTCTGTGACTTTGGTTAGGGCACAGCACTCCTCTTTCTTATCACAGGTATCTGAGATTATAGTATCTTTGGCAGCCTGCTCAAGGAAATGCTTCTGCTACCTAATTTCTTTTTAAGATCTTATTGGATCTGTTTTATGTGTGTGACAGAAGAAATCAAAATTCAAAGGTTCCTACAATCATCATATTTTTAGTGAAAACCTGAAAAACCATGATTTTGAACAGTAAACGTATGGTAAAGATTCTCTATCGTAAGTGTATTATAAAACGGGTTTGACATGGAAAATTTATACGTGATAAGAATCTTTCTTCCTCATTGATGCATCTGTAGCAGGCTAAAAATACACTGAGTACTGAGTATTCAGTCTATGTAACACTCTTAAGACTGCATTAACTTCATTGCAGTAACTTGTTTTATAGGCTCAGTTCATCATGACCTATAAAATGTTAGACTGAAGTGCTTTAAATATCTGCTAACACCATGTGCAAGCCTGGGAGTACAAGGCACTGTGCTGTGAAGCGGCAAAGACAGTACTCTGCTGAGAAAGTAGCACGCACTCTTATGTCACTGATATAAACAGGGCAAGCATGCTAAATAATGTATGAAACAGGCAGCCCATCTTGGTATAAAGCAGGAATTCTACTTGAATTCTTTGTTTTTTGGTTTTTTTTTTTAGCAGTGGGACACATTTTTAAAGTCTCATTGCTTCTTAAAGAAAAGTTGGATATTGTTATATTAAATAATAGACCTTCAAACTCATCTCATTTGGGTTATTCTCCAAAAGAAAAAAAAAATAAAGACTTATTGCACATGAGGTCAGGACATTTTTTCTCATTATTGTTCTACAATATGTAGAAAATAAAGCGTAAAGGGTGGAATTATCCATGCCTCTCAGCAATCATGGACTATTCATTACGCAATTAGATTGCAATTTTATTATTATAGGAAAAGAAAAAAAAAAGAAAAAAGAAGAGATGCTATAAAATAGTGTTATTGCTTGTATCTTTGATCCTTAGACTCTTCCACTTTGGCAATCTCATTAAGGTCAAAATGTCATTAATGCATCTACCCACCTTTAGTCTATATAGCTCAGGCACACATGAAATCTATGGAATTCAGGAAAAGAAAATTCTTGTTGCATTCAAATAATGAGCTTAATTGAGCCACAAAGGTCAGAAGGTTCCTTATATTAGAGGTAGGAGATCATTCTGTGGCAGAAGGAAATTTCCAGAACATGAGAGTTGCTACTTTCTATGTTTTTACTGTTTAATTTTTCAACCCTTGTTACTTTCTCTTCTTTTCTTCTGAATTAAAGTTTCATCTAATAATTTAAAAATTTCTGTTGTGTTACCATTGAAAACTTTTTACTTTCACTGCTAACACTGACTTTGTAACACTAGAAAGAACTCATAATTTACTTACATATATTTAATTCATATTAATCTGTCCTAATTTAATATCTATACCTCAGCCTGCCCATCTTCATGTACCTTTTCCATGTCAGTTGTGTTTACTAAGTGATATTCAACAGATTTCCTATAGTGCAATGAACCTTAACAGGCAGCTTTTAATTGCCTTGCATAGGAAACCACATCACTACTAATTCCACAGCAACAGTATAAAATAAAACTATTGCTTCTCAGACTCTAGAGCAATTAGACCTCTCGGCTATTTGGCTAACTCTGCTTCATGATACCCAGTGCAGTTAATTATATTTTTTGATGTTAATAGTCTCTGTCAGTTTCAAGCATAACTCCTCTTTGATGAATATTTAAATTATATTTGAATAAAAAAATAATCTTGGTTACATTTCATATTCAGCAGTCATCACAGCTTAATAAAGGTCTCCTCAGCAAGGGTTGAGATAAATGGCTATATGAACACATGTATAAAGTCTTAAATCAACTTATCAGATAATGTAGCTGTTTTGACTAAGTATCGTAGAGGGTACATTGGGGTGGGAGGAAATAATAGGCTTCAATTATTACAGTATTATTCTGTAAGAACTAAATTTGCCTCAGTAATACATAAGTAAATCAGATTTTTTCAATACTAAAGTTAGAAGTGAGACGAAAACTAAAATTTCTCAGGGCTACACCAGAAAGTTGAAAATCACACAAAAATCATACAGACTTGTCGAAGTTAATACCAAACTCAACCATTATGTGTTGAAGGTCAAGTAATGTTATCTCAAGTACCACTGACAGCTAGTTCACCTCCCTGGTTACACAGAACCTCTTAATTTGAGGATTTGTATTTAATCCATTAACTAATATCATGATTGAACAAATTCATTAATAAAAAAAGTTTTTTAATGAACAAACCAGACCAACTAGTTTCATATTAAGGATTAATGACTGCAAAAACAAACATTGCCAAGTGCACTTTTCTCAGGCCTGGGTGTTACTGCTTCTTCTGAAATAAAGCCCTGCTCTGTGGTGCGCTCCATGGATGCTCCTGGCTCTGTGATTCTGCCTGGATCATGGGAAAAACAGGCTACATGTTCTTGTGATTTTCCTTTTTACTTGTATCACATTTAAGTCTTCAGACTAATACACAGAAGAAAATGGAGCAAAACAAAAGAAAATAAATCAAAAAAAAACCCACAAATGGCCTGATATGAGGAAGAACGCAATTTGAAATGAAGTGTGCCTCAAGCTTTTGCTACACAAAAAATAGCTGCGGCCATGACTGCAGTGACAAGACCCACATCTGATTCAGATGAGCAGAAGTCGTCTTTCGTAAAGGATGCTTAAAGAAGGATATCTAATTTTGATGATCTTGTACAGTAACAGCTTGACGCAGCCTCTGTCAGCAGGCTGCAATGGAAACCATGGGCATGTCAAAGCAAAACAAGGCTCTTACACAGGAGGTCAGTAATATTATATACTGTTTTAGAGCTATACACTATAGCAACCTCATTGTGCCTAAATTCGGAAAATTCACCAAACCAAATCAATGTGAGACACATTGAGATCAATACTGTTGTGTAATTTTTTTATAATTCTTTTTTTTGGTGGGGGGGCACAGAAAAGCTATTAAATGCCCAACTTGCTACTGAGCTGCCAGCAGAAAGCAGCTAGGTATTTCCCACAACACTTTCCATCCTGCAATATTAATCTTCCTGGATTAATCTGGCGGCAGGAGAAGCAGGGAAAGGGTCCGCAGCAGCAGCAGGGGTCAGCAGAGCCCTTGCCTCGGCGCCACAGACCCCAGCGCAAAATCGGGCCGTGAAAAGTGTTTCCAGCCCTGCTAAGAAATGCAAATCCGGAGCATGGTGCAGCCCGAGCCCCTTGGGGAAGCTGGGGCGAAGGCGCCTGGCTCTGCCCGCCGCTTGCACCAGGGCAATGAGGAGCGGGCCCTCCTGGCTGGGAGCCTATGCTCTGATGAGCGAGGTTAATTAAGGTGATTTACCTGCAACTCGTCCAGTCCAGGAGCCCAGCACATTTTCTTTGTTCTTTTGCATTATGGTCCAGTCCCAACTTTTTTCTGCTTGGGGGGAGGGAGGCCCCACACGGCTACAGACCTGCTAGCAGGGAGGCGAGGGAGCCTCGAGCAGCGCTGCTCCCCACAGCACGACCTGCTCTGCTTTCTGTCAAGCTGTGTCACTCCCACTTACACACAAGATTTTAAAAAATGACATAAGTTAGACACATGAAGAGATGGAGCAGGATGAACATTTTCATTCCCTCGCCCTCCCTGTGGGGAGGATTAAGAGGGAAAAAGTCTCAGGAAAACGGCACTAGGGATGGGCTGCTTTTCCATCTCTTGATGGCCCGGGGGGGACCTCGCTTGCCTTGGGAAGACCCTCACTCAGTGCAGCTGTCTTGTGGGCAGATGATGGACACAACAGGTTAAGAGCATTACCCAGGGAGAAAAGTTCACGCGGACACAAATGTAAGCGTGAACTCTTGACGGGTGTCGTGACAGTCACGGCAATTAAACTTACATGTGTTGCATATGCTATAGATAGGACAGGATACGTGTGACAGGCAAAACATGACTGCCTAAAACCATTTTTTCCTATATTTTCTGCCTTTGACATTTTTGTAGCAATATTTTACAAAGGAAGGGTATTTCAAGGAGTTCCCCAAGTTGATCTATTATACCTTAAGTAAGCAACACATATAATATTTATGTATTGCAAGGCGATCTGCTTTGTTTGTGCATATTTAAAAAAGAAAACAGAACTAACTAAATATATTTCACAAGGAGCATATGAAGCCACTACGACAGCTAAATTGTAGATGAAAACAGAACTTCAGGGCCATTCGAATGTAGCACGGATGTAACCTGCTTTCTGCCATAGATTAAAATCATTCGATTATCCTGTAAGATGCCGTTTTTTTAATTTGAATGTTTGCATAGTTTGCAAAATTTCAATTTTAAACATTCTGAATTTTTCCTCTTTTCAATTACCAAAACTATGTTCTCAATGTTATACTACAGCTCATATATTTCTTTTTAAAAATCAAAAATTAACATTTTTAATAGCAGGAAAAGAATGCTTGCTTTGTGCAATTAGAATTAATTTCATTGTCTACATCAAATATTTTAATTAACCCATAAAGATTCAGAGTTTAAAGGAGAAATTTTCTTAAAATAAAAACACTCATTTCCTACAAGTCCCACCGACAGCTATAATGGTTAATTTTTTTTTAAATGTATAGAACAGAAAAAAAAGTATTTTCTATTTCTATTTTGTATCTGAAAAGTTTTTAATACTGGACTTCTTAAAATTCAAAGTTATGCTATCTGCTAGACTGACCAAGTATTTCTTTAAATATATATGCAAAACTTGCATTGCACTGGAATCGCAAAGATAATTACAACACCTAAGTAATTTTGAAAAAAAGGTTGTGACTATGAAAAGTAACTCATACAAAAATTTAGTATTTTTTAAAATTCAGAGGATAAAGATCCTAACAAAGAGTTTCTTAGCATCTCAGTGTTACGTTATAAAATTAAACAGACGATGTGTCTGATCATTCCAAAGGTGTGTTCATGTGTGTATTTACATGTACCACTAAACCCCATCGTTATTCCAAGCTAATAAAACAGAAACCCGGGCAGCATGGGGCATCCCTGCCGCCCTCCAGCGTCTGCCTCAACAAAACCCTCTGGCTCACGCGCAGCTTTTCCAAGTCTGCAGATCGGAGCTTTGAAGTCGACATTGGAGGTGCAAAGTCTTCACAAAATTTGCCAATAACTCAGGTAAACCACCTGAGTCTACTGACAGTGGGGGCAGAGTAAAGTCTGGGTTGTGAGAGTATTTTCTTGTTAATTTTCCAGTCCCCACCGTGTCTCTAAAGGGCAGTATTAGTTGTCCCTATGGACTTCAAAGTCTTGTGACAGTTTCTCACTGAAGCCACACGTGTAACACTGGGTGAGCAAGAAACCAGAGCTAGCTCCTCGGGCTCCTTGGCTTCTCGTGCTTCCCCACTCCTTTAATCTCTTTTTCAAATGAAATGGCCACAAAAATGACTGGAGGAAATAAGAGTGTGTTCCTCCCTGGTAAAGGATAGCAGAGGACCAAGGAGCTGGGCTATTTTAAGCAGTTCTCACTGCAGGAATGCAGAGCCTCTGCCAGTCACGCTGCTCCCTCACCAACAAGTAGCTGAGAAACCACCTCACTTTATGCAGCCACCTCTTGCTCATGGCAGGATTTCTCAGAGCCGGCTGTATGCAAATACCAGGGTTAATTATCGAATAAGTGTGAAAGGGGAGAGGGATTTTTGTAAAGGTCTAGCTGCTTTCTTCAAAGCTTTAACTCTGCCATGCAGAAGTTTACATGGAATCTAAGTATATGTGAAAGACTTTATTCTAGAATAATTGGGATGTAATTTCAATCAAGTACTAAAAATTTAATAACTGCTTTAAAAAAAAAAAGAAAAGAAAAGCAGGTGAAAGCAAAGCAATGGAGTCATTAGCATTCAAGTCAGGCTTCCTGGGAAAATATGAATTTGAAAACCTTTTGAGAAGTGTAGAGAAGAAAGGAAAAAAGGAGGCAAGAAAGACTGTGCGGCTGCTCCTCCAACCCAGAGGCGCCAGGGCACTGGTGGACACAAGCATTGGGATCTGTGGTCTAGAATCTAAAGACATCTCAAAGCAGCCACATGCTTATATAGCTTGGTATTACACTGGAAAGATTATTAATCTTATTTTTAATCTTCATATTTCTGTTTTTTTACACTCTAGTTATGGTAAGTTTAGTTGCTGGAAAAAGCTGTGGAGTAATGTTGCAAATGACTGATGAGTACTTAAAAATTATCATGTAACTACATTTATCTACAGGCCTAAAATTGAAACGAGTGGGCAAAAGTGGTCATGAAAACTCTGCTAGTTGGAGTGACAAAAACAGGTCATTAATCCTTAAAAATAATCACTGTAAAATGTTAAGTAGCAATGCAGAAACCATGGGTGCTTATTTCACAAAGTATAGAAATAAGTTTTTCTTGTGATCAAACATTCTTACAGATGAATTACTGTTTTCTAGTCAGTGAAAAAAACAGAAAACCATCTGAAATGTCTTCAGATGAGACATTTCCTATGCAATTGCTACCACCAAAATACAGCTGATAGGATACTTTTAAATAACAGATCAAGGACATGCACTGAGTATTAAGCAACAATTTGCCTTTGACAACAAAAATTTTGAAGACCAATGCAGTTATAAATAAATGAAACACAAGGACATTTAATATTTCATAAGAAATTTGCAACATTCTTCTACACTTGTCATACAGCAAAAATTGAGCAACTCTTAGAAAAGATTAAACGAGGCAGAGGAAACAGCATTTCCATTTAATTGCAGGGTCTGAAAAAAGGAAACTATGAAATCAAACTTCCAAAACATTATATATGCCAGATAAAAAACACAAAGCAACACGTCAAAGGATCTCTGCCATTCGTTCAGACAGCATGAAAATGATAAACTCTCCCTGAGCATAAATATTAGGAATGAACCATGTACACGGGATCACAACATCATTTTAATCTATTGAAAAGGTACAACTGAAAGACTGGGGAAGTTCAAAACTACCCTCTTCTATCATAAACTTACAGTCGATTAATTGAAAGGGGAGGACTGAAATTTCAGCTTTCCAGTAACAGTTTGATGTCACTTTAGGCAAGATTGTGCTTCTATATTTGTCTCTGACTACCTTAATCTGTGTATTTGCAGTGAACATAAGGAGGACTTTGATCAAAACACAACATGCATTTTACACAACAAGGAAGTCTACAGAGAGGCACTACATTTACAAAAGCAATTGAAGGTGGTTTCAAAGGGAGTTGACAGATTAGAGCATGATGACACTGCTGCTGTAGTCTCAATGGAAATCTGGCTTGATCTAATTAACAACAACAAACTAGAACCACAAAAAGATAATTCAAACATATTTTAAAGAAGGTATATGACCCTTTTCAGTACCTTACCAATGGAGCCCTTCCAATACTCATCAGAGAACAGTCACAGGTTGAACGCAGAACAAGAAAACGAACCCTTATATCCCTAATTTTCCTTTTGTGTCAGAAACAGTAGCCAGATTTCTATTACAAATATTATATAGACTAGAGAACTAAAGAACGTTTCATGTACTCACATGAAAATTATAAAAAATAGTATCAGTCACACTATTGACGACTTGAAGTAAACTGAGAAATCAAAAGGGAAGATTATTTTTAAGACATGGTTATGTGTTACTATATTCTACTATGATTAAAGAAAATGCAGAAAGTGTTACAAAGCATAGACTTGTTTGCTTCGTTCTACAAATACACACACTGCAGAGCTCCCAAGCACTAACCTTTGCCTTTCCCCTCATTCTGAGGTTTTTCAGTCTACAAACCTCAGTAGCCACCAGTCTCCTACCAGTCTCAACTTTTTTCAGTCATTATTTCAGCCAAAGTCACAGGGAATGAGAGAAGAACTCAGGTCTTCAATAAAACAAAAAAGCTAGAATTGTGTGTTTCCTAAACACTTTCTGGAGAGGTTTTTTTTTTCAGAAATTCAATCCAGTCTTAGAGCAGGCTTGTATTTTATACCAGTAAAAATGTCAGTGACTGATCTGTGCTGACATTTCTGCAATTGTGAGCACTAGGTGACTGTTGCCAGTATTAGGCCTATAGCGCAAAAACATCTATAAATCTTAGTTCTGATGCAGCTTTGGTGACGCTTTTGTGCTAAAAACACTTTTATTGGCTTTCCCTCCAAACTCTATGAGTAACAGAGTCACTGTTAGTAAGACATAATGTAACGTCTGCTTGCCTGCAGAAACGCATATGTACGCGCAAGTATAATGACATATATAACCAGTCACATATTTAAATAGCATATACAGTCACAGGGTATTTTTTTAAAATGGCCTGTTTACCTGCATTTAGGAAGGTTTTTATTAACTGCATTCACAAAAAATATTTAACTTTGCCAGGGCATGTAGAAACTACTAAAAAATGTAGCAGCTATTTGAATACTTTGAGTGCTGTTTGACCTCCTGAAAGGCAGGGATTCAGGGACTCCCCGTAGAGGGGAACTGCTCCATTCTCTTTGCAGTTACCTACCTTACTTCTTTTCTTTTGCATCGAGAATTAAATAAGATGCCTTCTAACTGCAACTCATAGCTCTTACAAATATAGCATTACTTGAATAGCTATTTGGTAAGACAAAATGCAAACTGACAATTACATTACAACATTTTCTCAGATATAGACCTCTTCCCGTACCAATCCAGACATTTTTTTCCTTTTAATCCTCAAAATGACACATATAGCTTTACCTTTGCGTCATAATCTTGTAGGCATCTGGCAGGAAGCATTCTGTGTTCTCCATCTGGAAAGGGTCAGCGTCACAAATCTTGTCGTCTGTCCGGCCATAGTTAGCGCTCTCTATCATAATAACATCGCTTCCCGGGCAGCGCAGGTCGATGGAGTAGCCTTCGCAGGAGAGCTCCCTTCGCACCAACCCAAACGGCAGCGCTGCTCGGCTGAAGCCTGAAAGCAGAAAAGAAGGTGGGATTGAGCCTAATGCACCAGAATCGTGGTGGGTTTTCTCTCTCACACAGACACTAACAGTGTGCTGAGTTAAACCGTTCTAAACTGGGCTTGACCAGTTTAGTGTTGTGTCATGCAAGTGAAGCATCTTTCACAAACCCCTCAAGCCCCCGTGGTGCTGCAGCAGGTGGGAAGTCCTCTCCTGCCCTCTGCCTGGGGCTGCTCGGCCTTTTACACATACTGCATGACAGACAGGAACAGGAGGATTTTGAGTAAAAATATAAATGAGAAGTCCAACCAACTGCAGGTGTGTACAGCTGCATAAAATCACCACATACTTCACAAAAATGACAGACATATTTCAAGAAATTAATCATTCTTAACGCTTTCCTCTGCACGTGAAAATTCCTAAAAATAAGCAACTTCTCTAAGAATAACTAACCAGCATCAAAAGCTTTAGAACCAAAATAATATTCCAGATACCCATTGAGATATTTTTAGTCTTTTATAACAAATTCTTCATGCAAAAAACCACACTGTCAAGAAATTGTAGTTGCATACTATACTTTCTTGTACACAGCTCTTATAAAAGAGTATATCTGTTCTTTACCAAATGCATGCACAAGTTGGGTAACATGATAGCATTAAATATCTACTTCTTTAAAATAGTAAAGCCTTTATAAATTTTTTAACAGAATCACAGATATTTCCTTGCCTTTTTTTTTTTTTTAAAGTCATCCCAACACCGTAGCACAAGGCCATTAATATTTCAGTGCAGGCTGCTAGAGACAGGTTATGACAACAAAAAGAAACAGCCCCCGAGTATGGGAAGTTGGAGCTCTACAGTGTTTTGAAAGCAAAGAAAATAAACTTTCTTTTAAAAATATGATGCGCTAGAAGAGGCGAGGAAGTCAGGATCTAAAAACATCAAGGACAACTTGAGATAACCCCTTGATAGTAAATTTTCATAAGAACCAGAGGCTGTCACTTTTTCTGCTGAATTAATGATCTGTGGATTAAAACCCCTGGTGCGTGAGGAGGAGGAGGATGCGGCAGGCCTGCAGGAGGGAGCTGCTGGCAAGGCTGGTGGTGGCTCCACACAGCGTGTCCCACCACCACCGCCCTCGCTGACAGCTTTCGTCCCACTTGTGCAGCAAACTACGTCTGGTCCGATCCTCAGCTACCTCAGCTGCAGGGAAAAGTGGGTAATTCCCAGTGAACTGGCTCTAGAGCCTGAACATGAGGGAAATGGGAGATCGAAATGCAGCAAGCTGCTCTTTGCTGTAAATCTCATGCACCATTTTCCTACAGGAAGGCAGTGCTGTTACCCAACGTTTGCTAGCAAGAAAAAGTCAGATGAGAGTACAGAGAACAGCAATCCCACCTGAAACTCACTGCTGCATCGAGCCCGGCAGGGTGTCCTCAAAGGACACTGCCTCATCTGTGCTGAGCACTGATGGTCGCTACCATCCCCGTGGATCCCAATGTGGCTGAGATCAGCTGCCTGAAAACCCACTCCATCATCTGCTGGCAATTGGCATGAATGTGCTTCATCCTACCAATTTTCCCCCTGCAGGCTTCCATGGGAAGTTCCGTATTTTGGATGAACACTAAAACATAGTAGAGCGAGGCGAGGTGGCTCTGCAAGGACGCACCTGGGATGGCAGCACGGGGGCTACGCAGCAGAGCAAAACATGGCAGCACGCGGGGAGCGCGCCCAGAGGAATCCCTGCGCACGGAATATTTTAACTAAATAAAATAAATAAATTAGGAGTCCGCTAACAGAGCCGCAGCAATCATTATTCAGAGGCTTTATTTGTAAGCTTCTCCTATCAACAAAGCAAAAAAATATATATATATAAGCATATCAAGAAGCAAAGCGTAATTCAATCCATCTTGCGATCCTGACAATCGAAGAAAGAACTAGTGGGAGGCCCTGCGAGCAAAAAATCAATATTGCAGCTTTGTGCCGTGCAAATGTGAATACTGCCAAATAGCAGTGCTTAGGGTAAAATGAACTGTTTTGCTCCATTTTCTCTTCTCTGAACAAGTGATTTTGAAAAGACATTTTTTTCTAGAGCTACAAAATGTCAAGTAATAACTCCCCGTGCTTTAGGGAAGTGATTGGAATAAATACCTCTTGGCAACAGGTGCAATGACTTAGGACTGCAATTCATTTACATGCAGGAGATAATTCCTGATAAACAGATGCACTGCCACGGGACAGATGCTTGAAAGACCAGCATGCGAGTGCACCCGCCTGCTCAGGCCTCTTCCCAAAGCTTTTCCGATGGAAGGACGCAATATTTACTGCTGCTGCTGGTAACTCTGCATCTCTGATGCAATTCTGAGTCATTAATGTTTTCAGTACTGCTTTTGAGTCATTAATGTTTTGAATACTGCATTGTCTAATGAAACCCTTCTCAACCTACTGCTCGCCTCGCTTGCTGCACGCTGCAGAAAGCCACGTTGTTGGGCTGTGTTTCTAAAACTGAAGTCAGCTCGTTGCTCCCTGTCTGCCAGGGCCACTGCAGCTCATGCTGCCGTTTGCTGAGGCTCCCTCCTCACCCACCACTTCCTGGCATGGGGCTGGGACTTCCAACACCAGTCAAGCACTAACTTGAGCAAGAGCCCATTAGCAAAGGCAGCATTTGCCGCCTCCGATTCCTCTGTGTGTGTATACACTCGTCAGCCTTGGGTGTTGGTTCCTTTTTTTATGTTTTTAGTGGAAGAAAAAAATATCCTTAATGAGAAAAAGAACGTGGTTCCTGTCATGCTGACCGTGTTGCTTATAAACAGGCTTCCTGGCAAACATATGTTTCTGGCACATTTTATCTGCTCACAAATTAGTTCGGTGCAGGCTTGTTAGAACAAATTACAACCAAGTAACCTGGCTTTTTCAAAATCACTATTTTAAGAAACACTGTGATTTCTCTGGAAGGTAAAGGGGGTTTTCAGGGGTAACACTGAAAGCTTTACGGTCAGTTCATGTACAAAAAAAAAAAAATCCAAACAAGTCTTTCTTCTTTCAACAATCTATGAAAAAAGAAAAGAAGAGAAAAAAAAAGTCCCATAAAAGCAGTGTAACTCAGAACTGTGTTTCTCAAACCCATTAAATCCACAGAAGGCTAAAAAATATTTTATGCAACTTGCAATGCCTTATTTACCAACCTTCTGCCTTGGTTCCTTATTAAGAAATAATCTGTCTTTAAAAAGATAACCTAAATTTGCCAAAGTGCAAAGAAAAGTTAATAATTCACAGCATTCTGCCCACTAGCATTCCATGTTTTTTGAGCTGTCAATAATAAGAGCATGTGCTAAGTTTGGTAGATAAAAGCAAAAAGGAACCAGTACATTTGAATGTTCACCCCATACAGAGGAAAAATAGTGGAATGTAAACAGGCTAACATCAGTACTCCTTGACATCAGAAGCAAGGAACCTTTGATTAAAACTTAAAGCATAGAGAAAGTCAAGCAGGAAATATAAAATTATTTCAAAGAATGCAAGATACAGGAAGAACTGAGACTCCAAAACAAATCTTTGCAGAAATAAATATATACGTCTCAGCGAGCAGAGGAATATTGCTTCTTGTGTTATTTGGCTCTAACAGAAAGGTCTTTTGAAAAGAGCACATCTTTTCAAGCAGAATGTTTACAGTTGTCTGTTACACAATCTCTTTTATTTCACAGAATCATGAAACATGATGATTCAGGCTCTGCACAAGATGCAGTGATGCAGCTTGGGCAGCATTTCAATAATATATGTTCAGCAATTGTAGAGTCCGATGCAAATCACATTTAGCTCTTCTCTGTGCCTCGGGAAGGGCGTACGTGCATGCACAGAGGCAGCAGCAAGGCGGCCGAACACTCTTTGCCATCAGAAAATCATGTAGATTCTCTGCACGGGCTCAGCAAAGCACTTATAATTTTGCACAAAAGCTTTAGCATCCTGCAGTTTCACAAGAATCCCACAAACTATGGCAAGGGAGACTTTTTCTCTGCGTCTCAGCATTGTCCATATTTCACATGGACTAG
>JAUBOD010001108.1:1044711-1060746 GCA_032353885.1 Nothura maculosa | reverse complement strand
CACAAGAATCCCACAAACTATGGCAAGGGAGACTTTTTCTCTGCGTCTCAGCATTGTCCATATTTCACATGGACTAGCGTGCTATTTTGTCAAACAGCCTTTAAATTATCCAATACCGGTCAACAGATCACCACCGACTACTATAAAGACAGAGGCAATTTAAATGGCAACCGAGTTTCTCACTCTATCTTTGAAGGAAAAAAAAAAGTCATTCTGGTGGCATGGCTATTAAAAGATCACACTGGCACAGTGAGAGCCTCTGATACTGCACAGAGGTCTGGGGCTCACAGCGCTCGGCTCCTCTTGCACTGCAGCCGCTGGCGAGCACGCGACACCAGCCCTGCACACAAACCCCCCTGTTCGAGCCTCAGCAAAACGGGGCAGGAAGTGACAAGCTCAAAACCCCTCCCCAACAGCTGCATTCTTTGCCGTTTCGAGTATATACCGATTATTTCCTTTCAAGAAGATGGAAGCAGGGAACATGAAGGAGCATCTAGAAAGAATGCATTATTTATTGAAATCTATTTTTGCTAGTAAGAGGCATGTATTTTTCATTGTTTTAACTCATTCATAAAAATGGGATTAGCTCAAAACGACGTAGACAAAAGCAAAAGTATATTCATTAGCGGAACTTTGAACAAAGAGGTTCAAAGTCCTAACAGGAAGATTTTAAATGTGTCACACTGAAGCAAAGCAACTCTTTCATTGAAAAAATCAGCTGTGAGGGCAGATTTTTGACTCAGGTTAGGATGAATCAGTTTCTCGGACACATTGCTTCGGATTTTAATTACCTGGTTCAAATTGAGAAGCCCATCTCTTATAAAACAGAAATAAGGACTGCCAGCAGTCCTTATTAAGAAACTAATGATAGCTTTTTTCAATATTTTTCCAATTTTGGCTATTGTGATAAGAAGCCAATATATAGCCAATATATATTAAAATCTTTGCCAAATTTGTTATTTCTCAATGTTCAGTATGAGCTGCACTATTAGAGCAGTAAGTAATTTTCTCTAATTATATGCTTATATTCAGGGCACATAAACATAAAGCTCAGTATGTCTGATTAATGAAATTCAGGAGAGAAGCCTGAGTTACACCCTCTGACTCACATCATGATGAATTTTGCCTTCCAGGTTCAGTGAAACTTATTAGAATTTTCCTTTTGCGTTTTCCAGGCTCCATGCAATACTCAAAAATATCCCTGTGAGGCTCTATTAAGCAAAAAAAGAGTCTGGGCTTACCTGGGTCCTGCAGCTTGTCGAATGATTCAGCAAAACATTAAGTTTGCAGCAGAATCTTTTTGTTTTAATGTAACAGAGTGGATCCCTTCTGTGTGCGACCCACAGAGATCTCATCTAGATTCCCTTAGACAGCTTCCTCCCCTACTTCAGGAAGGCTAGAACATATCTCTCTAAAATGGCAGGGTCTTTTTTGACTTGTTTTTTTGGGAGGATCTTTCTAATAGTAAGAGGGAAAAGAGCACTGTTTTGATGGAAATATAACCCAGGGGATGTCAATCCGGCAACTGGAGCACCGTGCAGGTGGCAGCAGCACAGGCTTCCCCACATATGTCCATCATGTCTCTACTCGGCTTTGAAGGAATGGTCACCATGGGAAAAGAGATGGTTTGGTCTTTGTGCCCATTTAATCCTCCACCTCCCTGCTGAGGCTGCCACAAGAGTGCTAATTAATGCTAAGTTGTGAAAATGGGCTTCTGCACTTTGAATTCAGCCATGCTGAAACTGGAGAGAAACCACTAATTCCTTTAATGAAAGTCACCAAACCAGAGCCTGGTTCCTGGCAGCATTTAGCAGTGCCTACATATGGCAGCTGGAAACCAAGTGATCTAAACATGAAAGTCTAAATTTCTAGTGTAAAAATATGCATGTTCCTCAGTTCTTGCTTAGACCCAAGTTTTCTTCTCATCAGCATGCACCTTTCCTATCCCTTTCAATGGGAGCTGCATGCATGAGAGCAAAACTTTGCCCTCTTGATCTAAAATTATCCCAGTTTGAAACAGCATTCATCTGTCAATGATGTTTCTTTCCTTTTGCCAGCCAGATGTCAGTTCTCAGGCAGCAAGAATCTCCTTCCTTTCTTCCTTCACATCACACACACTTGATCCTTTGCCAGCTCGCAGAAAGCACTCTACCCTTTTCTTTCTTGTAGTTAAATACACTGTAGCTTCAATATTTCTCAAGGCAGTCAGTCCCACGGTTTTGTAAATCCCTCTCCTGGAGGTTATCTCCAGTTTACCCACTGCAACCAGCTGAGCACTGCACCTGTCAGGAAGGAGAAGCTTCTGACTTGGAAACAAGGAGGTAAGAGGCACAAAGGGTTATGTGTCATAAAATTCTGTGTCAACAGGATTTCCCGTTCAATTATTTCTTCAGCACAGGATGTTGGGAGCAGAATTAAAAATAAATATTCTTTTATTCTCTCTAAAAATGTACTTTGGCAACTCTTCGTATTTCCAGGTCTCCTCATCAATTACTTTTGATTGGAAACCATACGCTGATGGAGAGAGGAAGGAAAATGAGAAGGAACAGGGATGTAATTTCTACTGGCCATATTTAGTGCAAGCAGATGACACAAGAAAATTGTTTTTGGTCCCATCCTTAGGAAACCCAAAGCCCTGTCAGCTTGGACAAATCCTGCAGAGCAGTCCCAGCTCCTTGGGACCATGCGCACTGGCCAAAGCCAAATCACTGCAGCAGATGACATGTTGATTGCCAAAAATAACCCTTTGCATGCTGCGCCCTTAACTTCCTTAACTGCCCTAACTTCCTTAAGACAGCAAAACCTTTTATTTGCACTAAAATGTAGAAATTGAACCTTTGTATCATGTTTACTTTAAAAAACACTATTCTGCAAGTGACAGAACTTAGAAAGCCAAATCCTGGAATACTCCTAAGCAATTATTTCAGATTTTATCAAAAATACTGGATAATCTCAACCATATGATAACATTTGAGATCACAGCTATAAAACGATGAAAGGAGAGTTTTTGCTTTTATATACTGAATTGTATATCAATTGGAAAAGGAATCAAGTAAAAATACAGACGTCTATATGCTCCTCTTTGTTTCAGGAAAAAGACAGGGTGTAGTCAATTGTCACAGTAAAATTTACAGTGGAAAACTACGTGGTTAATTTAAATGACAGCGAGCCACTTCATACCTAGAGAGTGCTTATGAGCATGCAAATAGGCTAGCAATACCCTTTGCATGCAACTCGGCTTCCAAAACATTTCTAGAGACTCAAGAGCAGCAAAAAGATGCGTGGCAAATATTAAGAGTCAAGATCCCACAGATGAAACTGAGAACCCAAAGCACACCATGCACCTTGCCAGAATAAGCAGGTACTTGGTAGATGTGCTTTAAGGAAAACACGCTGTCACTTCAAATATTCCTGAGAATAAATATGAGGAGAGAGTAGCAAGCGATCCTGGAAAATGCCTCCTGTCGGGCTGAAAGGCTTTCTGCCTGACCTTACCTCCTAGGAAGTATCTGTGGATTTCTAAAAGAATAATGTGAAGAGGAGAGGGAAATCACATATACATAGTTTCTGTAAGATACTTAATGTGTTGGTAAATTCCAGGAATCAGGGAATAATCCCCATAGATACTTGAGTGTATCCTCTAAATAATACATTGCATGAAGAAGGCAGAACTATTTAATTGTTTACAAATAAAATACCGAGGTAAAAATAAAACATAAGGAATATGCATGGTTCTAAGCATGCTCCCTACGCATTAGTGAAGAAGAATGCCTACCAAAATACTATTTTTATGATAAATAAAGCAAATACACACCTCTGCTACTTTGTCAAACTGTTATTAATCTCCTATCTATAGGCTTCTTTGCAAATAGGTTCAAAACACAAGAGAGATCAAGAGACAGGATAGCTAAATTTAAATAAACTTAAATTCAGGAGCCTTGGATTTTATTTATTTACTTTTTTAAACCTGGAATTTCTTCCCCTCCTGTAACTCTACTATTACAATGTTCATTCATGAAATGCACCAAGCTTTTTCGAGAACTGGCTAATACGTGACCAAGTGAAATGGATGAAAACACCAGATCCCCAAACTCACTCTATCTCACAGTATTAAGGCTGAGAGTAAATATGTTTCCTTAATTATGTGATAGAAGTTCCATAATTAGTGCTATTTACATTAGAAAGTAACAAAAAGGATGAATATACAGTGTAACACAAACTAATACACTGGATAAGGAAAGGTTTGCATTTGCTAATTACTTCTATTAAAACACATCTAAGCTGAACATCTGCAATTCCAAAGTTGCCCATTGATCTTAATACTACTAATAATAAAAGAAGGGATGAGAAAAGCTCTACACCAGACTACAGCAGAAAACATGGTTATGTGTGCAGATACACATGAAGCAACACAGAAGTCCTGCACCACTGTTACAGATGTGGAAAGTAATTTCCTCACAGATTAATGCATTTTACATAGTGTTTCATCACGCCAGGTCACAGATTTGTTTTAGAAAAATTCCCTCTCAAATTATTTAAGCAAATATTTCTGGAGGAGGCAGCTGTGAAGCACAAAAAGATCTGATTGCTTCACTTCTTTCCACACCAACTGAAAAACCAAACTTTCCCACCAAAACGACTGTGTTCTCCTGCAGCATTATTCAGGCCTACAAACGCTGGGATGGCTGGTACCAGTCTGAGGGGGCACCTTAGGATGTGACATCCCACAGCAGAGTCCTAGTACGACTCGAGTCTCCCATCCTACCCAGGAATATTGGAACCAGCTTTACCCCACACACTACCAGGCTCTGGTTCCCCACCACAGCTGAGCCTTTCATGCTCTTTCTTCTTCAGCAGGAGGGTTTATTAATCAAGATAATTTCTAGTGTGATCAAAGCAGCAGTTATGGCAGCATAATTGGGGAGGGAGTTGCTGATCTTCTGGGGACGCAAAGGAGGAAGGAGGAGGCTAGGGGTTCCTGAGAAGGCAGGCATGCGCAGGTGTGAGGGTAACTATTTAAATTAGCCGTATCAACATAGTTATTTAAAATTAAGGCTTAAGACTTCCCTGGAAGATGCTAATGTTGGATCTCCTTAGGTCCGAATGAGGATTTTACTACGAGCTGTGTGAACGCAAAGTAAGCCGTATTTAATAAAACTATTCTCTGCAACAGTCCAGATCCCCCCTGGATTTCAACAATGTGTGGGCCACGTCACCTTTAAAGGCACAATAAAACTGGGATTCCAAACTCCAAAATAACCCTAAGTGCTGTTTTACACACACACAAACCTCCAGAAGATTACAAGGGTACTTTATGAATCAAATATAAAATACAGAAATGATACCTACCCCTGACATGCCGTCACCTCTGAAAGATGTGTTGAGATCCAACATTACACAACTCTTCACAGTAGTAATTTAGTAGCGTTACATCTCCTTGACAATAATAGGGGAATTTTAGGTAAGCAGAATCTTAATTACCCCAATTAAGTTCTCATCCTGCATCACTAATGTCACCGGGAGCTTTGTCATTAACCTCAATGAGTGTAGGATGGATTCCTTAGAATTTAACCTGGACGCTCAATATTCTCGTTCTAATGAAAAATACATTAATGAGCTTCATTATTGCACTCTATTTTAAAGAAGCATCTTCAGCCATCAGTTTTCCTCACCAGTCTGCTGAGCTGTGGTACATTAGTGTAGCAGGACCTGCCACTGGGGCTGCCCAGGGCACTGCCAGGGTTTTTATCCACTCACTGAGTTCCACGTGCAATTATAACTGAGATGGTAGAGCTGAAAGAATAGATAGAAGGAAGTAAACATAGCTGAAACAAAGCTGTAAAATTCCTCCCTCTAATTTGAAAAAGGGCACAGAATTTCTCTCTTGTCTGCACAGAGGATCCTCAACCCATTTCAATCACTACCTTTTTCCAGCCATCTCCTGGGACGCATTACGGGAAAAGTAGTGATCTTCTGTGACCTTCATTTTATTTTATTAAATGCAGCAGACGCCTCATGCTGAATATGAAATAAAAAATATGCAACCCAGGAAAGTACTTTAAAAAAACGTCCTTTGGAGGACTCAATTTCAGTACTGATATATAGTGATGCAGATTTGCCAGTGACATTTGAATAAAAATATTTATTATATAAATTATTGTGTTCAAAATTATCTTCCAAATTGCTAAATTTAAAACAGGGCCAGTAAGTCACGATTTCAAATACCTATTTGAAATACAAGTGAAGATATCAGTACTTCCCGCACTGCTGTATTTAACCACTTTTTAGGAGAGTAATTCTCTTTTAAATGCCCATCCTACAAATAACAGTAGAAAAGCCTTCCCAGATATCAAAATACACTGTTTGTGTATGTAATGGTGGCAGAGGTATTGCTAATAGAGCCTACAAGTGGATAATAATTGCAAATTACTGAACTGCAAAACAATGGGAGCTGCTGCTGCGGAGACTCTGCCATTTTTCCTGCTAATCTGGAGACATTAGAGTAACGTCACTTGTTGCAGGTCCTTGGCACTGAAAGCCTGAGGGGGAGGCTGGAGGGGAATAGCAGTATTAGGAATTGCAGATCTGCGCCATGAAGGCAGGGATCGACCCTGAAGTCCAAAAGCCAAAGGCAGAGCCTGGTTTGTATCTGTTTCAGAGCAACATCAACCTGGGATAGCTATAGTGAGGCATAATACCAGCGCAGGGCGCACCATTTCGAGAGGGAGGGGACTTATGGAAATCCTCTTCCCTAATTAAGTCAGAGAACAAGAGTTTGAGGTGGTAAATAATAAATCACAAAGACGTCTCATGGCAGTTGCCATGGAAACGGGTATGGGTCTCCCAGAACCACAGCAAGCACCATCTTGCCCTTCCCAACACCGGCCTGATCACACACAATGGATGTTGTCACGTAAGGGATGGAACTGCCACCACAATGTTCCTGCCAGGAGCAGGCTGGTTGCCACGGTGGTGGTGGCACTGGAAGGTCCTAACAGTCATGTTTGCCAAAAAGGCCTCCTCAATGTGCCTTTGCTCAAGCCTCGAGCCTGGTTGTCTTTGTCTGTCACCAGTACTATGGAGCATCTAGTGCAGAAATCACTCAGTGACTTTACTGGTGGACATGCAAGACGGTCATGAAAGAGATGAACAGGAAGGAGGAAAGCAAAATAAATGCTTTAAAAGGCCAGCCAAAAAAGATTAAAAAAACTGAGCCTAAGCCAAATGGCTGATTGCAGTATTCTCTTTCTTCCCCCTTCAATGATAATTACCTTTTATAAACATATCTAAAGTTGTTTTTTCCTTCTCTTTTGGTGGATAAACATATCTAAACTTGTTTTTTCCTTCTCTTTTGGTGAAATCACACATCATCACTGGACAGATAACAAACTTGGAGGACATGCAGTTCCCAGTACCTCAACGGCAGGAAGGCCAAAAAGGGGAAAAAGCTATGTTAGTGTGTCTATTTCATCCCTTAAGAATCCCAAAGCAGCTTTTAAAGGAAATATCTTCAAAGTAAGGAAATAGGAGGAACTACAGGAGTGCATATTATGCTACCAGTTTGCTTTAAGTGACAGAAAATCCAGAGAGACAGGGAATGATTGTGGGGAGAAAAAAAAAATTCAGAGACTGAGAGGAAAAAAAAAAAAAAAAAAAAAGATACTGGTTTAGTACGTCATAACTAGCCGGTTGTCCCCTTACAACTTTACCAGTGAATAAATCTTACATTAACCCCCGTAATTCCAAACACTTTAAATATTCTTTTCATTGTATTTGCAAAATACAATTGAATTAAAAAGACTGGGATAACCCTAGCCATTTTAATTACTTAGCCTATGCCATCCCACTTTTCTGTGTTTCTGTCTATATTTAAAAGAAAGCAGAAGATTTAGTTTCTGTATCGTGATCCCCAGGCTCAATGGAAGAATCTGGATACTCCCTGTATATAATTCCTAAACTAATGACATGTGGGTAAATGTCATTTACAGATTTATTTTTATCCATTTTTCAAGGGGGTAAAATATAACCACATGTTAAGAGCCACTTCCTTCTGTTTATTCATCTACTACTCAAAGAAAGCTATTGATTTAGTTTTACTGACTTTACCAACTGTTCTATCCTTTTTTAGGTTGTTAGATAAACTGCATATCTCAAGAAAGCATATGGCGTGGTGCATGTTTTCCGCTATAGTGTTCAAGTATTTCCATACAAACTAAGGACACCGGTACGAACCTCTGTTCAACACATCTGTGTATAAAAAGACATAGATGCCTAAAAATCAATGAATGCTTGTTCCAAAGCAGGCTCAATCAAAATCAAATAAACCTCCCTTAAAAAAAAAACAAAACAAAAACCCAAACCCAATCTCATTCATATTTCTCTTCCCAAGAAGAAAGACGTAGGTGTTTGATAGCCCACAGAGCTTAGTTCTCTGAACTTTTGAAAGAGTGCACAAGATCAGGGATAACTTGGGCTGGGACTGACTTCCTTGCCACGGCATTTTCCTACTTACTCAAAATATTCTTCAATCTAAACACCTCGTCCAGATGTAGCAGCTGAATCACAAATAGGAAGAATTATTCCCACATTATTTAAAAGCTAAAGTTCCTGTCATTGTTATCCTGGTTAAAAATTTGCCATTACGGATTAATTAAAGTCAATGACTATAATGCATATTAATAACTGCATATGCCTTAAACTCAAAAGCTTTCAGGACAAAAATGAGAAAAAGATAAATAAAGGTTTCCATTAGAAAAGATAACTCATAAGCAAAACGAAGTGCCATTTGGGCATAAACATTTTCATTTGCAATATATGCATGCAGCATCCATCAGAAGAAAATAAAAGGCCTTTAGCTGATTTACAGCTAATTTACTGTGGTACACTATTACCACTATTTTATTCTTATTTGATAAATAAGTCTGGGTTCCTGCACACAATGACAGCAACCTGTTCTATTTTTGTGTCTTTTGCTACATTTTAGTTATCGTGAACCTTTAGGGCTAAACATTTCTGTGACAATCTATTTCTTTCATCTGAGGTGCACATTCTTTAAGTCCCACTCCTGAAGCCACTGGGCTTGTTGGCCCGGCTGCACAAGGAGTTCAATATTACTCATACCATGCTCCATCATAATCCACTGTGAAAAAAATACCTCAGCCTCTCCTGTTGGTAGGAAGCCATAACAACCTGATATTTCTTTTCTGAACTGTTTTCCAGGTGGTCGATTTGATTTGTCAATTCTTTAGAGTTTTTCTATCCTCTGCTGGAACAATCTCTATCCATTATCTTTTGTCCTCAACTTTTGTTCTTAAGACTCCTGCAATTGCACACAAAAGCTTCCGAACTTCTTGCTCTTCACAACTAATTTCCTGTATTTCATTTATTTCATTACATTTTTTTTGTTCTGATGCCATTTTTTTCTTTGTAAAGTATTATTTGTTCTTTCTTGAAAAATAACTTGCCGCTCCAGTAAAATAAAGGAAACATAAGCCCTCACTGCCCTGGCAGGAGCAGACGTGCAGCAGAGCAGGTGCTGCCCAACACACTGTCCCCAAGGCATTGCCCAAAGGTTGGACTGTGGGGTGGCCCCATGCTGACCATCTGACTGCCTTAAGAGCTTAGGTTGGCCCCACTAAACCATAGGGAGTAGTTTCTGAACCGTCCTGGACTCCAATTAAGTTGCGTATGTCACTGTAAAACATCACACAGAAATGCTCACCATCTCCCCTAGAGTCGTTCTGAGAAACGGTTATTAATTTTAATTGGTCCAAGTCATCTAGCTTTTAGTGAAATTATATCTTCAGGCTTGATCACCGACTTGAATAGCCTCTTCTTTTTTTTTTTTCTCCAGTTATCACTCCTACTCTTCTATCAAGAAATGCAGGCAATGTGTTCCCTATTTCCTTGTAGATTATCAGCTATATTAAGCAAAAGATGACTGGAAGCAAAACAGAAATAAGAAAGTGGAGGCACTTTGAAACAAACTGGCTGTGATGCTCATTTATAGGCCACTTATCCATAGGCCTCTTTCTGAGAAAGTAGGAAGAGATAATCACTCATTGAAAACAAATCCCAAAATAGCATATCAGAGCTCTCCTCTTTGGGAAAATTACCCACCCTTTCCATTGAGCGAGAAGCTGTGGGTGCCGAAGGAGGTTTGAGTGCTTTTTCGATTTTTCAAGCTCTACTTGTAGATTCCTGACAGAATTAGCTGTCATTCATAATTTCCCACTCAAAACTAAAACAAAGGGAAATTTTTGATATTGAATTCAACATAAAAACATAATAGCTGCATACGATGATAATTTTAAAGGTTGCTGCTACTAATGAATTAGAAGGACAGAAAATTTTCCATTGCCAGAACAATTCTACACATGTATAAATCAATCTGATACTCTTTTGAATTTAACACTTGAATTTTTCAACATCCTCTCTCAATGCAACATGCTGACTCACAGTGCCCCCTTACAGGGCACAAACCACTAACGGGAGATATGTCAGGTAGCTATACCAACAAGCTACACCAACAGAAACCCCGTCCAGCACAGCTGACCCAGTGCCTGGGCTTTGGTGATACTGCATCACCAAGGAGAATGGTTTGTTCATTCCTTGAGAGGTCCTGCTGCTCTGCAGGGTGGTCCTGGCCCGAGAATCATGTCACATTTAGGACAACAACTCAGCCTTGCAACAATCACTGGATTTCCAGAATCCAAATCCAAAGAAAATACTACGATTATTCGATGCAGGGAGTTGCTGACTACCTGCACTGACTACCTGCACTTGAGCCTTCTCATCATTCCCTTTTTGCTGCTCAGCAATGAACTCACCAGTGGGACACACAGACACTGAGAAATTTGTTCACGCCTGGCTCAGCTCAGGTCGCTGCAACCCGGCCATCACAGAGCATCACCGTGGAGCCAGCTTTACCACGGAAAGTAAATTTGGCACTAATAGGAAATACCTGACAGTTTGGAGCTCAGAAGCTTAACCAGTTCTGAAGGATCGTGCTTTATGAGAAGTAAGCACTCAGACACAAGAGGAATAATTCAATGAACTGGAATCTTTGGTTTCAATTTTCTCAGAAAATATTGCATTTTGTCTTTGCCTTGCAAACATTTTGAACAAGTGGCCTTTACAAAGCATAATTTAGTAAACAAAAATGTTACTTTGTGAATTAAAGGTACTTTAAATAGAATCTATTGTGACCACAATTCATATTAACATGGCAAGCACTTACAGAACATCTTTTCAAGGGAAGAAATATATTACTTGTGTGTTCAAGTATAGAGCCATAAACCATATGAGACCCTATTTATTTCAAATTTCCCATGATGCCATTTACTCCAGCTTTTAACCTTTTATGTGACATTGAGCTATTTTACAATCATAAAATAGTAGAAAAAACGACCTGTTAATTTGAAAGGGACACATTACAACATCTCTCCCTGGCACTATAATATTTTAATTTCTTTTTTCAAGGCAAACCAGTTGGAAAGTGACCATCTGCTAGCCTGTTCGTATTATTCAAGCAAAGTAATGTGCAAAATGCCCTCCTTTCCCAGCAAGAGAAGGACCATTAACTGAAAGGAATTTAGGATATCATCATGCTAGCTTAACAGATTTATTTGCCACAAAATAAAATTTCCATTTCTTTAATTGCTGTAAAATATACTAGCTACAAAGATAATGATACAAAAGTGATGAACGTTATGTGACATCTACAGCAATGCACAAAACCAGAGCCTCTCCAAGAAAGAAAGGAGTGTTATTAAGTTTGCAATGCGACTTGTCTTTTTTTTCTCTTTGAGAGCGTTAAGCCATATGCAAACATGTTTCTATATAAACAAGAACAGTTCTATTTCACACTTCAAAATGTACAATGTGCTTCAGACACTGGCTAAGTTTTCAACACCACTTAACGTTCTGAATATTTCAAAACAGTTGGTATCAGCAAAGAAAGAGAAAACTCAACAAAACCTCCATGCTGCTAAACAGAGAACTTTGGGGAGGAACAGAGCTGCAGTTGTAATCTTGGCTGGCACCTGTAGATGATACTACAGCACATACAGTTAGAACAGCAAGTTTGTATGAATAAATTAAATTCACCTCACATTCATGTTAGCACTTTAAGAGGTGTTGTCAGTACAACTTGGCATGCATGCAAGTCACCGCACTTCTGAAAGCTGGACTCTAAAAAGTAAAGAATTAAACCACGCTCTTTCTAAAGGTTAGCAGATACATTGTTAGTATCTTAATTGTCCTTCATCCACTATATTACTCTCCACAACCTCTCAGTGTAGCTAGCAAAAATATAAATTAGCCTGAAAAATAAGATAACTCTACTTTAAATCATTAAATTCTTAATTAACCATGTCTTGAATTTTAAAATATAGCACGTCAAATGTCGTTACCAAAAGGTATACTAGAGTTGCCTTAAATATGCAGTATATTTTACTTTAAAAGATTTTTTCTTTTTCCTCTTCCTGATCTCCCTATTTCTGTCAAAAAAATAATCAAATACTTCAGGAATTTATATCAGCATTAAAATATTTGATAAATACACGATTTCTTTGCCTTTATTTTTTTTTGAATAGATATTTTTGACCAGTCATTAATGATCTGCTAATCATACTGATTTGCCCATAAATGTGCAAGTCTTACAGCTTTCCTTATATTTATTTATGAATTTCCTAATGGCAGTAAGGCACTTTGTGTATTTCTGGGGGAATACTGCACTTCAGGGACTGTTAAAGTCACTCTGCCTTCAGCCTTTATCGCCCTGCATGAGGTACAATAAACACTGAGCAATGTGCTGCCTATTGTGTCCCTTGTTATAAAGTTCACGTCCTGCAATTCTCTTGTCCCTTCTACTTGAATTTCCTTTCTTCCCAAGTCTTTTTCAGACCTGCTCCAAATAAGTCTAACCAATTCAGAATGATTTCAGGTGACAGACTGGTGTTGAGCACTATGGGCTCAGCTTAGGCAACAGCCTCGGTCACATGGCTTAAAACCCAGCTCAGTGCAATGCCAGAGCAGGGAGTCATCCGGCTGGACTCATCTGTCACACTCTGCATTCTGGCCCTTTTTTCCTGAGAACTTGCACTATTGCACAAGAAACCTAACCTAGTGCAATAGCAGATTAAATGGTGACTAGGGAGTACCGATCTGTCTCAATCTATATTCTGGCCCTTTTTGCCTAAAAACCTAAGACAATTGCACAATAAACCTCCTTTGCACTTTACTGGCGTTGAGTTTTCCAAATAAATACACTTCGGCATGACTCAAGCATTCATCTCTACTCATGATTTGCTCTGAATTCTGGGCCTTTAACAGAAATGCAATAAGGGTGGAATATCCTTTAAATTACATCTTTAGGAAAATGTCAGATAACTCAATGCTGTTTTTGGGAAACAACAAACCACAGGAATGAGGCAGCAGACTGTGCCCCCTCCCAACAGGCTTACCTGTCACTGAGGAATCCAGAAGTGACATAACCAGAATTACTTTTGTTCTTGCACTGGATCGATCAGGCATGAGGGGAAGGCCAGATTACACTAGAAACTTATCTTGCCATGAAGATGCAGTTGTTAATTCTCTAGGGGGTTCTAATTCTCATCCAAAAAGCCGCATGCACACATAAATATGTATTCATCTGCTGGCACGCAAATGTTGTTTAAAAAAAAAATCATCAATAGCTGATCAACTGAAAAATGTGTGCAATTTTGAAAGGCTTTTGAAAACATACATGTCTGACTTGACCTTATGACCATTTTCTCCTTCAGGCAAACCCATATTATAAGCAGAACAACACGAGAGGATGAACATTGTTGGGGAGCTGCTCACTGTGCCTGTCATACCCCGTTAATGCAACTTTGATTTGCCTTTGTTCTGACAGTAGCAAACAGCTACTTGTAAATGAGCCGCAGTCCCTGGGCTGCCTCCCATTATTCCACACTTTTGTCTGACAAGGTCACTTGCTGTGGGGATTTTGGGGAGAAAGAGTGTGCAGCCTATAGAATTAGAGTTAAACCACAGGCAACCCAGCTTGAATGCTCTTATTTTTTTTTTTCATAGCACCAGCAAAGCAAGAATAACAAAGAGAAAATCTTTTGCTTTGTGAGCAAAGTCAAACTTTTCTTTTTCCCAGTGTTGGTTTCATAATCCTAAAACTATCTTATAAAAAGCAAGTCATGTTTCCGTAAATCCTCTTTCATTCAAATCTGTACAGAATTTATATAAAAGATGGATTTAATTACAAAACGGGATTAACAAACACAGATTAATATTGTTTTGTTCTGCCTCTACTACCATTCATGGGGAGACAATACAAAACGAGCTAACAGCAACTGCAACAAACACTGCAGAAATGCTGAGAAACAATCCAACAGATTTATGCTGTTTTCCACAGGAAATTGATTTATTTTTGAGACGAAACAAGGCAGACTTGTCTTCCTGAAATAAAAGCATCTCAGAAGCAAATTATTACCGCGCTAGCTCCCTGTGTAAGGACTTGCAGACACTTCTTTGACTTGGAAGTTTTATAGCGTCGAATTAAAATGTAAAATCAGTATGCAAAGGCAATAGGATGGTATCCAGTGCTAGCAAATCACCTCCAAAATTTAGGTTTTCATTATGACCTGGGATGCCACAGAAAGTGAAATCTGCCATCAAGGGCTGCCCGCTGCTTTGCACTTGAAGCCACAGGCGAACAAGGAATAAATGGCCAATAGTCAAAGCAGGGGCAGGTACTATGGGAGCGACGGGCAGTTTCCAACACAGATGAAATGAGAGTGGAACGCTTTCAAAACCTACTGCTGAAGAGAAAGGAGGTGCTGGCTTTAAAAAATGCCTTCCTGCCACCTCAAGGAGGGACCCGCAGAACAATGAATGGAAATGAGCCCTCCAGCCTCCCTCAGCACTGCTGTCCTATTCCGAAGGGACAACCCCGATTGTCTGCCTTTTATCTCTGTGGCCCAAAGAGTAACCAAGCTCTTCCTGCTTTTAATTGCTCATTTCCCTTTTCTTTTTTGTTAGGCTACTGGAAGATAAAATGCATTTATCATAAAGGCCTGTGCATCCACATAAAAAGAAAGAAGTGCCTTCTGAAATGTGTGATTTACTTTCCAATCTTCATGGTTTTCTTGAACAGAAAAGCAGAGCAGAGCACTAGGTAAGGCAGCATGGCTTCTCTACATGGACTCTCCCATGTCTGAACAAACTTCAGGCTGGTGGCAGCCTCAGGCCAGTCAGCTCGCGAGGTTCTCTCATCTTTCACATAATTCAGTTTAAATCTCACTCTTCAGTATAAATCCTTCAACAGTCACCCTATGCGCAGATTAAAAGCCTAAATTACAGTTGCAAGTAGTTCCTTATTGTCAAATAGTATGTACAAAATATCTGTTTAGTGCTCTATGTTAAATATTCCAACCGAATTACACATGAACTATCCACTGCTAACAAGCAGTCAGAAACACCAACAATTTAGACTAATGATATTACATAACGGCAATGTTCACTTTCCAAGAAAGCAGCCTGAAAACACTCTGGTACTTCTCTGCAAGAGTGCGGGACACGAGGTTGTTAGCCTCATTTGTATTCAAAGGCAAGCAAATCACTAAAACTCATTTACATCCTTCCATCTTTCTTAGTGCATGTCAACAGCAGGTGGTCTATCGATACTACCTTTGAAATAAGTAGGTGGTTTAAATTGCCTTCAAATTTCAGTAAAAACCCTGAATTATAGAATAGACCTTGACTCTTAACTTTCCTGTTTTCTTTGTGTGGGCTGTAATAGAACATGAATAAGTACAGCACTTACTTTGTTCATATTTTAATCTACATTAAAAAGTAAGTTTTACACATAAATCCAGCCACCTTAATCGTGAGCATTAGCAAAGACAGTTGCAATACTACCACCTCAGCAAGATGAGCTATGGAAGTATGATCTGCACCATATCTGCCTGCATCAGGAGGAGCGTTGCCAGCAGGTCGAGGGAGGTGATTCTGCCCCTCTACTCAGCTCTGGTGAGGCCG